>VZTM01021179.1:94928-119195 GCA_013400555.1 Jacana jacana
TCTGCCCCCCCAGCCCCAAGCAGTAGCTCGGGCGGGTGTAGAGCGTTCACCTTCGCGTTGACTGACCTGTTTAATGCTCGGCCTCCCGTGGCTGCGTGGCTGGAACCCTCAGATCCATCTGGAGGATGAGCTCTCCCAGCTCTCCCAGCGGAGCGCTGGTCCGGTCCCCCTCTGGGTGCTCAGGGACGGGGGTCGCTGCCATCGGAGCTCCCCCGGGTCTCGGTGCCGGGACGAGCTCCACCAGCCTGGCCCCCGGCGAGGGCAGCAGCAATTCCACACTCGCTCGTTGATGAAAGGAAAGAGCAATTTATTCATCTGTTGGAAAAGTCTTAGGGATGTGTTTGCCCCTTTGGTGTGTTTGTTAGACGGCCTTGAAGACAGCGTGGGGAAACCCCCTTAGTTTGTCCTATAAAGCAGAAGCCTGTAGCCTCCAAAAATATGCTCAACTGCCTGGCTCTAAACTACTTTCCTTCTGGAGTCACTCCACTGCCTATTTCCCAAGTGCTTTAATAGCCTGGAACTTGAAAGCCTAAAAATGTAATTTCCTTTTCTCTTTTCTCTCTGTGAACAGGCAATTAGGTAGGCAAAACTGCAGTCCTAGGTGAAAAACGCTTCACACTGCTTTTGAAATGTGAGTTTAATTTCGGGGGGAGTGAAACTTAACCTGAAGCTTTTGGGTCGGGCCCCGTGCTGCTCCGCTGGTGCCGCGAGTGAACGCGGGGTGCTTTGTGGCACTTCACGACAAAGGGAGGGGAGAAGGGTCCCCTCTGCCCACCCTTCGGGAGGGGAGGTCGTGGGGGTGTTTTCATTTGGTTGGTTTGTTTCTTCTTTGAAACAGAACCCCCCCTTCCCTTGCTGCTCCTCTTTTCCTTCCTTCTCGGCTTTTTGGGACGAGGCAAGAAATAATGAATATAAGAGCAACCCAGTGGGGTGAGATCTCTGCTGCAGAGAGATCAGCTCCCCTGCCTTTTACTTCTACTCCCCCCAAAATGGAATTAAATGTCGGGGGGAATTGACATAATGAAAAAAACTGTCCAAGGGTTTGATTGACTCCCGGGTTAGCACCAGAGCTGCTTAAATGGCTTTGGAACGCTCTGCTGTCAGGAAGGTGTGGTGGTCAGAGGCAGAGGGAATGGAGGAGGAGGTGTGCACTCTGGGAAGGATTATTTTTATTAAATTTAAGGTTTGCCCATTTCTCCCGCTACCTGTTTGCAGAGGAGATTTGGTTGGACTCTGATTTAGCTTTTGCAGTTGTGTTTGTTTAAGGAATTTGCACCCTTGTGTGGTAATCCTGTGTAGGATGACTCCAGGAGAATGCAGCCTTCCTTCAAAGTCATGGTTTTCACTTTTTTTATGTAGTGGGGGATCTGGAACTGCTTGTGCAGGGATTTCTGCCGTTCAGCATAGGGTATTTTAACCAGCTTTATCCCAGAATCCCAGAATCTCAGGGATGGGAAGGGACCTGGAAAGCTCCTCCAGTCCAACCCCCTGCTGGAGCAGGAACACCCAGAGCAGGTCACACAGGAACGCCTCCAGGCGGGGTTGGGATGTCTCCAGAGAAGGAGACTCCACCACCTCCCTGGGCAGCCCCTGCCAGGGTTCCCTCACCCTCAAGAAGTTCTTCCTCAGATTGAAGTGGAACCTCCTCTGTTCCAGCTTGCACCCATTGCCCCTTGTCCTGTCCTTGGGTGTCACTGAGAAGAGCCTGGCTCCATCCTCCTGACACTCACCCTTGACATAGTGATCAACATGCATGAGGTCCCTCATCAGCCTCCTCTTCTCCAAGCTAAAGTTTAAAAGGCAAAGAGCCCCATTTTAGTCTCCTTCCTGTTCAGTGCTGCCTAGAACACAGTTGTTCAGGGGTGAAAAATGGCCAAGGGGTTTGTAGCCGCAGCTTCTGTCCTGTCCACAGCTGCTCCTCCTGCTCCCTCCTTCTCATCCCCCGCCAGCTCCTGCTGTGGCACCAGCCCTGTCCACAGGGGACGGGAGAGACCACCATGGTTGGCTTATCGGGTCTAGCACTCGCTGGATGGACACTAATTTAAGGTTTGCTGGCGCTCCGGGGGTTGGAGTGCGGTTATAGCCAAAGCTGCTCTGCTAAACTAGCACCCCTTTATCTTTATTCCCAATTTCCCTTTCCTCTGCGTGCTCCCTGGCAGCCAGAAACCGCTTATTGCATTGATCCCAACAAAATGGGGTTTGTTTCCCCAGCGGCTGAGCCAGCCTTTGGGAGAACGAGCCGGGTTCTGTACGCGGGGCTGCGCAGAAGGGTCAGCCCGTGAGGAGCTGCCTTTGGGTGATGAAACCCAGGCACAGCCAGGGGGTCAGGGCTCTGTCCCCAAGGAGTTTTGGAGCTGGGGTGGTTAAAAAGCAGGGACTTTTCCTCGGGGGTTCTGAACAGGTTGGATCTGGAAGTGAATTTGTGACCTTTCAATATTTGTTAAATGATGGGAAGCCTTGTACCCATTAAAATGTGATCTGCACCTTAATTTTCCTCTCAAGAAGATTAGCTATTATCAGTGTTTATTTTAAAAATTAAATTTGAGGTTGTGCAGATGTATGCTGGCTCATGAAAAGGGAAGGAGAGAATATCTGTAGGAGAAGAGACCTTTCTTTTTACCTTCGTGGGAACTTAGGCCGCCCTGAGCAGAGCTCAAGCCTAATAAAGGCTGTGCTTATTAAAAACAAATGCCTGTCGTATTAGTCATCAATATCTGGCAACCTTAAGTACTTGATATTTGTAATGAACTCCCTTACGTGGTCTCTGCTGGAGAGTCTTAACCTTCCTGATTGTTCAAAGACTATGTTCTTTTTTGCCAGGTTAATAGACCAAGTGTATTTGAAATTCTGTCATAAACTTGATCCTGTTTCATTTTCTCTTTCTTACCAGGGGTGGATTGCCCCAGGCTTTCAATTCTGCCTTCCCCTTGCCTTGCCCCAGGGTCCGGTGCGTGAAGCAGGAGGTGGGTGGGTGGTGGGACGCTGCTCTGCTGGGGTGGTCGTGGGTCCCTGCACTGGGAGGTCTGGCAGGACATCTGGGGTCTGAGATGTGAGTGGTCTGCTGGGGTGGTCGTGGGTCCCTGTACTGGGAGGTCTGGCAGGACATCTGGGGAGATGTGGGTGCTCTGCTGGGGTGGTCGTGGGTCCCTACACTGGGAGGTCTGGCAGGACATCTGGGGAGATGTGAGTGCTCTGCTGATGAGCTCAGATCTAAGCTGTCCCAGGTGTGGTGGTACCTATGGGTGTGGGAGGGGGGGGATCAGGAAGGACTGAAGGAGCAGGGTGTAAATGGGTGAGCATGGCCAGGCTCATGTCCTGACGGCCACGGGTGATGGCTGGTGCTGGTTACTGGGTCAAGTCACTTCCAAGCTAAAACTAGTGCATCTTTCCATTACAGTGTGGCCTTAAGGGCTGTTTTGGAAGCACGACTTAATCGAAGCTGGAACAGAGGAGGTTCCACTTCAATCTGAGGAAGAACTTCTTGAGGGTGAGGGAAGCCTGGCAGGGGCTGCCCAGGGAGGTGGTGGAGTCTCCTTCTCTGGAGACATCCCAACCCCGCCTGGAGGCGTTCCTGTGTGACCTGCTCTGGGTGTTCCTGCTCCAGCAGGGGGTTGGACTGGAGGAGCTTTCAAGGTCCCTTCCCATCCCTGAGATTCTGGTGAGACATGTTTAGGGAGTATTCAGGCTCTTAGATCTGATGTGGAACTTTCCTGCTGTTGAGATTTCTGCAGTTGAACAGGCAGAGCTGTCTGGTGGCCTGCTCCCAAATTTACCAAACTTTTCCAAGATCTAATCGCTTAGTCTGGAATCTTGAGGGTACATTCTTACTCAGTTCCTGTAGAAAATAAAAGTTTGTGGGTTCTGCCTACGTGTGGGCTTCCAATCTTTGTGTCTTTCTTCAGAAAGTGAAAATGCTCATTTAATGCTCTGGATTGAGTATTTTCAAGAAGCACTCGGAGACTGTAAGGTGGAGAGAACAGTATGGGCTGAGCTGGGATCTGGTTGCCTTCCTTTGTTACTTTTGCATCTAGTAACTTCCCAAAAACACTCTCTGGTGAGCTCTGCTAGAACGTGGAGCAGCCCAGTACGGGGGAGCCTGGTGCTTTGCTGCCAGATTGCAGAGTAACCAGCTCCAGTAGTGCAGGACCCCCTGAATTTCCATCCAGCGACAGACGGAGTTGGTGACCTGGGAGCCATCTGTGGGGGTTCTGCACAAAGCTGGTAACCTTCAGATGCCAGAGGACAGGAGGTGGCTGGAACTTGGGGAGGTGGTTGTTCTCGCTCCAGCAGCAGATTCAGGAGAAGGAACCTCCCTTGGGAAGCAGTTGCAAGCTTCAGGGCTCTCCGAGCTGGTCGAGCCTGTGTGGTGGGTGTTCTGACCTCCTCCTGCCTCTGGCCAGGGCTTTGCCTCCTGCGGGCCGGCAGGTCGCTCTGCGAGATGAGTGACCTTCAGCCCGTTCTTGGAATCGGGGGTGAAAAACTGGTTGTCTGGAAAAGAAAACTAAACCAAATCCTCCAGTTAGAACCCGTAATCAAACTCTTTTTTAGCTCTCTGCTCTCATACCCTCAGAGACGGTTTGGGCTGTTTGCCAGCGGCGGCAGAGCGCTGCGAGGAGCTATTGGAGCTCTCCCGGGTGGGGAGCTTGTGGCACCTTGCCACGATCCGCTGCCTGCCCGCTCCTGCCTCTTGTGTTTTGACTGTTCAGCTGTGCTAGCACAATTGTCTGTCTGTCTGTGCTGTCAGCTGGATAAAACCCTGGGGGGAGGCCGGAGGGTTTCAGCCATCTCCCCAGCTCGGGAGGTGTCGCGGGAGGGTCATGGTGGTGGTGGGGGGGTGCAGAGCAGAGTCTGGGGGTGTGCTGCAGGGGTGGGGAGGTGCAGAGCTGGAGCAGTGGCCTGCCAGAGCTGTATCCCAAAACAATGGCTGGAGCTGGAAAAAACAAAAAAGCTGTGATAACTTTAAAAAAACAAGCAGGATCCTTGGCCCTGGGAGAATGCTGGTGAGCTCATCCTGGATGTGTGCAATGAGAAGTCTTCTGTAATTTGTTTTGGAGGGATCAGGAATGAAAACATTAGAACCCGTGAAACGTTAGAACATCTGCCTGTGCCTGCTTTTCTGTAGGAAACCCAGATTGTATGAATTAGGGAGATCAACAGATCCGTACGTTGAACCCGCGCAGGAAATATTCCCAGGGTTGAAGAGACCTCACCGAGAGTCCCTGCCTGCCTTCTGCCCAAGCCAGGACACCGTTACCCAGAGTCGTGTGTGATGGAGCAGTATTGGTGTGAACTAATGGAGAATGGGTTAATTACTGCTTTTAGTGGCCTTTCCCTTTAGGTATTTCACAGAGTCACAGAAGCTTTCATGGTTGGAAGGGACCTTTGAGATGGAGTCCAGCCATAACAAAAAAACCCCCAAGCAACCAAAAACCAAACCAAAACAAACCCAACCCCCAAACAAACAAAAAGCAAACCCCACCAAAACCACCCCACAACCACCACCCAACAATCTCAGGCACCAGAGCATGCCCTGATTCACAGAATCACAGAATCTCAGGAATTGGAAGGGACCTCGAAGGATCATCCAGTCCAATCCCCTGCTGGAGCAGGAACACCCAGAGCAGGTCCCTCAGGAACGCCTCCAGGCGAGTTTTGAACGTCTCCAGAGAAGTACTGCTACATCTGCACGGTTCTGAAATCCCTCCAGGGGTGCTGACTCCACAACCTCCCTGGGCAGGCTGTTCCAGGGCCTGACCACCCTCTTGGTAAAGTAATTCTTCTTCATATCTAATCTAAACCTTCCCTGCTGCAGCTTCAGACCGTTTCCTCTGCTCCTGTCATTATTCACTTGGGAGAAGAGGCCAATGTCTGCTTCTTCACAACCTCCTTTCAAGTAGTTGTAGAGGGCAAAGAGGTCTCCCCTCAGCCTTCTCTCCAAACTAAACATGCTGAGTTCCCTCAGCTTCTCCTGGTAGGACTTGTTCTCCAGACCCCTCACCAGCTTGGTGGCTCTCCTCTGGACACACTCCAGCACCTCAGTGTCCTTCTTGGAGTGAGGGGCCCAGAACTGAACACAGCACTCGAGGTGAGGCCTCAGCAGTGCCCAGGCCAGGGGTGTGATTTCTTGCCCTCGTTAGTAACACAGGGATTTCAGGAGGTGTGTGTAGTGAAGACCCTGGTGTGAGGGGGAGTAGTATGGCCGTGGGAGCTGTGGCTGGAGGGTCTGGGGTTGAGCCCACGCTGGCAGGGCTGGCAGAGCTGCCTCGGGATCGGCACAGAACTCCAGCCCCAGTGTGGGGGGAAGCTCCTGCTGCAAGATGGGCCTTTATTTTCCTAATCCCTTTCAGTAAAGCTGGGCTTTGTGTGTGCTAAAGATCTCTCTGTGCTAACGTTCTTCTGTTATCATGGCAACACCTTGCATGGAGGTAGAGATTTTTAGCTCCTCTTGCACTTCAGTGCTGTCTACCAGAACTTGTTTTGCTGGATGAACTTCTGCTTTGCTTTGTATCTGGGTTGTGGTATCGGATGTCTCCCATGTTCCCCTTCTTGTGGTGCACATATTTACGAAGCAAATTAGTGAAATAAAACACCCTGTATGACCCCAACGGGGACTATTTACTGTGGTGCTGGGTGTTTGGGTTTTTTAAACAATAAAACTAGAGTAGGCTTGTGCCCTACCCAGGCTTCTGCCAGGCAGAGCTCCCTGTTGCTGTGTGTGACGGGGCTGCAGTGCTTCACCCTTCCTCTGCAGGAGGCTGGCTTTGCACGGGGCATCTCGGTGCCTCAAATTGCCCCTCAGTTCCAGAAGGACAGGGAACTGCTGGAGAGAGTCCAGGGCAGGGCTACCAAGATGATGGAGGGAGTGGAGCATCTCCCAGAGGAGGAAAGGCTGAGGGAGCTGGGTCTCTTGAGCTTGGAGAAGTGGAGAGTGAGGGGGGACCTCATTCATGTTGATCACTATGTCAAGGGTGAGTGTCAGGAGGATGGAGCCAGGCTCTTCTCAGTGACACCCAAGGACAGGACAAGGGGCAATGGGTGCAAGCTGGAACAGAGGAGGTTCCACTTCAATCTGAGGAAGAACTTCTTGAGGGTGATGGTGAGGGAACCCTGGCAGGGGCTGCCCAGGGAGGTGATGGAGTCTCCTTCTCTGGAGACATTCCAACCCCTCCTGGAGGCGTTCCTGTGTGACCTGCTCTGGGTGTTCCTGCTCCAGCAGGGGGTTGGACTGGAGGAGCTTTCCAGGTCCCTTCCCATCCCTGAGATTCTGGGATTCAGTGACATTACCGGTGGTGACTTGGGGCTGTTGCGAGTGGCTGCAGCACTTCCTGATATCCATCCCCAAGGAGCTCAGCTGGCCACCAAAGCTGTGGGGTGGTTGTTGTGGAGCTGGGGGCTCTGCAGGTGTTGTCAGTGTGTTTCTCCTCTGCTGATCTGGCCACCCAACTCCTCCAGGCCCTGCCAGGTAGCACCACTGCTCCTGGGGAGGGCTGGCATGAAGAATTAATTTTAAAAATAATGTCTTTTCTTTCAGTTGTGTTGATTGGAGACTCCGGAGTTGGGAAGAGTAATCTTCTGTCACGTTTCACACGCAATGAGTTCAATCTGGAGAGTAAGAGCACCATTGGGGTGGAATTTGCCACCAGGAGCATCCAGGTGGATGGGAAGACGATAAAAGCACAGATCTGGGATACTGCAGGACAGGAGCGATACCGAGCCATTACCTCAGCGTGAGTACCGTGTCCTTGCTCGGGCACTAGCAGAGTCCCACCAGAGAGGGTACAGGTGAGCCCAGGGGAGAGAATCAGGGAAAACTATTTGGCATAAATGACAAAATCATTATCACAGACTTCAGACAGATTCAAGTCATAGGATAGCAAATACTTTTGTGTCCCTTGATTAATATAATGAAAGTTATGAATTTTAGATTTAGATAATGAATTTTAGATTCTAATGATACTATTATAGGAAAAGAAAGTGACAGCTTAAATCACAAGTCTTGTGATGTAGGTTTTGTACCTGCCCTGAGACGAGCTATCTGCAGTGGGTGGGGTGACTCTCACTTCAGGGGGAAGCTGGATACTGTTTGGGGTGAAGTTTTGGCCCAGGCATGGTACCTTACCCTAATGACAGTGGCTTCTGGTCTTCGTTCTGGAGATTGAGGGCATTTTTAGGACAGTCTGTAGCCACAAAGTCCTTTCAGGTCTCAGTGACTTTGCATTAGTCACAGCCCTGAACATCAGGTCCAAGAGCACACCTGAACAACCAGTAGGAAGGAAGGCAACTGTGATAGTGCTGATTCTGCAGCGTTAGGCACGTCCCTGTGTAGAGCAGCGGCGTGAGGAGCTTTCACATACAGCACTTTTTAATCCAGACTCTGTTTTAAGATGTAACCTCGGATTCTGTCTGTTTCCCTTCAGGTAGCAGGCAAAAGTGTCTTTTAGTGGGAAGAAAAACAACAACTCTCTTGGCAGATCTAGTTATCCAGGGCCTATTCTGATCAGCAAGTTGAATTTTTAGTGTTATAGGTGTCTATCAGTTCTTAAAGGCACCAGCTTGGTTCATGAATCACGCACAGATTGAGCCTTTTGCAGTAAACTCAAGGAAAGGGGAACTTTCTCCCTTGAGGTGAAACGGGGTAATGCAGAATAGGTGGGAGAAGAGCAGAAGAGCGTGGAGGGAAGGAGTGGAGTATTTTTCTGGTGACCCTTACGTTGCTCTCCCTGCTGTAAAGTTCAGCAGAAGAATTGCTGGCGGAGTCTGGTTCTGCGACAGACTTGGCTGCTGAGAGTTGGTGTGTTTGTAGCCCAGTGCTCCTGCCTCCCCTCCTGCTGGCAAGAGTTCCCCCTTGACACGTGGCTGGGTCAGTTCAGCTCGCTCAGCCAGCCCCAGGAGGTCTTCTGCCGACTCGGTGCCCTGAATCTGCTCAGGGGGGTGTTGGACTGGGGCTGGCAGACGCAGGAGAGATGGGAGGATCTCCTGGAGGAGAGATCCTCCCAATATGGACGTTGTAGGACTTGGCTTGTGCTGTGCTGAGCACTTGGCTGGAGTGTAAATGGGGCCCAAACCTGCACTCAGGGGGCAGCCTCTGTTCTCAGGTTATGGACTTGTGGATAAGTGTTCATATAGCCCAGAGAGTGTGTGTGTGTGTGTGTGTGTGTGTGTGTGTGTGTGCCCCTTGAATTTTTAAGAGGGACAGGA
The DNA here is from genome assembly GCA_013400555.1 of Jacana jacana. Taxonomy (NCBI): domain Eukaryota; kingdom Metazoa; phylum Chordata; class Aves; order Charadriiformes; family Jacanidae; genus Jacana; species Jacana jacana. The sequence continues at coordinate 104,127 of VZTM01021179.1, forward strand.
GGTATTTGAAAGATCAGCAACAAATACTGACACTTTACTAAGGGCTGTTTTCCTGGTAGGGAGGTAAGTTCTAGCTCCACAGAAGCCTTCTGGCAGTGCCAGTTCTGCAGTGCATTCTGAGGTTTCCCACACCCTGTTCTAGCAGAGGAAAAACGTCGTGGCTTCTGCAGCCTCTGGCGTTTTGTTACGTACGTAGGAATCCTTTAGGAATGCCATTAAAAACCAAACCAAACCAAACCAAACCCCAGCATTTGGAACTTGGGTTTAGGCTTACAAAAAAAAAAACCCCAACACACAATTTGCACCTTTTCCATAAGGCAGGGGGGGCGGGGAGGGGGGTGTTTTTCACCTTTCGGTAGCAGAGGAGGCAGGTAGCAGTGTGTCGGTGTGACTCGGGCAGAGCTCTGTGTAAGGGATGTGCTTTACCTTCCAGCTACTACCGTGGTGCTGTGGGGGCTCTTCTTGTCTATGACATTGCCAAACATCTCACCTATGAGAACGTGGAGCGCTGGCTGAAGGAGCTCAGGGATCACGCAGACAACAATATCGTCATCATGCTGGTGGGTAACAAGAGTGACCTGCGCCACCTGCGAGCTGTGCCCACCGACGAGGCCCGAGCTTTTGCAGGTTGGTGTCGGGGGGGTGCTGGGCTGGTGCTTTAGCAACTTGGTGATGCTGGTGCAAGCTGGAATCGCGCTGTTGTCGGCGAGGGCTGAACTTTCAGCTCAAGTTTTATTTTTCACCCTGAAGAAGGCATTTAAGAATTCTTCAAAAAGAAAAAGAAAATATCTGGGCTAAATAGCGCGTGTGGTGGTTGTTTGGGGTTTTTATAATCTAGTGGCAGTACATGTTTTTGAAGCACTGTCCTTGAGCTGCCTGGGAGCTGAAGATTAAACACTTCCTCTAGCACAGCTACACTAAGCAACATCTAGAGGAGATGTCACAATATAAATATAAACTATCACACCACAAAAGGCCTTTCCTTCCTTCCTAGGGGCCGACTCCACTGAGTGTGAATCCGTGTAGACAGATACAAGAGAATACTTGAACCTTCTCGTACACGAGGTGTTGTTTTCACTCCAGAGGACTGATGTGCATAGTAGTGCCATCTAGTTTCATTTCCACACAGTGATCATCAGACTTGGAGATTATCAATTGTTGGGAGAGATCGAGTGGGTTGTGTGAGCTGCTGCCACTGCATTACTCAGTCTTCATTGTCCTGCAGAGCACTGGTCAAACACTCTTTTGCCCTTACAGGCCTAGGAACATTGATGGAATCATAGAATAGATTGGGTTGGAAGGGAGCTTGAAGACCTTCAAGTGCCACCCCTTGCCCTGGGCAGGGACACCTCCCACCACACCAGGTGGCTCCAAGCCTCCTCCAACCTGGCCTTGAACCCCTCCAGGGATGGGGCAGCCACAGCTTCTCAGGGCAACCTGGGCCAGGCTCTCCCCACCCTCACACCAAAGAAGTTCTTCCCCACATCTCAGCTCCATCTCCCCTCTTTTAGAGTCAAACCCTTTTCCCCTCATCCTAGGGCTCCAGAGTCCCTCCCCAGCTTTCCTGGAGCCCCTTGAGGGACTGAAAGGGGCTCTGAGGTCTCCCTGTATCCTTCTCTTCTCCAGGCTGAACACCCCTCTCAGCCAGTCCTGCCAGCAGAGGGGCTCCAGCCCTCCCAGCATTTCTGGGGCCTCCTCTAGCCCTGCTCCAACGGGTCCATGTCCTTCTGATGTTGCTGGCTCTAGAGCTGGAGGCAGCACTGGGGGGTGTCTCCCCAGAGTGGAGCAGAGGGTAGAATCCCCTCTCTCTTTGCCCTGCTGGCCACACTGCTGGGGATGCAGCCCGGGGTGCGGTGAGTTTCTTGGCTGCCAGCACACGGTGCTGGGTCATGTCCAGTTTGTCAGCCACCAGTACCCCCAGGTCCTTTTCACCAGAGCTGCTCTCAATCCCTTCATCCTCCAGCCTGTATTGATACCAGGGCTTGCCCTGACCCAGGTGCAGGAAGCTGCACTCTGCCCTGTTGAACCTCAGGAGCTTCACATGTGCCCACTTCTCAAGCTTGTCCATGTCTATCTGGATGGTATCCCGTTCCTCAGACATGTCAACTGCACCACTCAGCTTGGTGTCATCTGCAAACTTGCTGAGGGCACACTCAATCCCACTGTGTCACTGATGAAGACACTGGACAGTACAGGTCCCAGTACAGACCCCTGAGGGACACCACTTGTCATTATTCTCCATCTGGACATTAAGCTGTTGACCACTACTCTCTGGACCATCCAGCCACTTCCTCATCCACCAAACCCATCTCCCTCCACTTGAGAGAGAAGGATGTTGTGGTGGACCTTGTCAAAGGCCTCATGGAAGTTCAGAAAGATGACATCTGTAGCTCTTCCCTTGTCCACTGATGTAGTCACTCCATCATAGAGGGCCACTAGGTTGGTCATGCAGGACTTGCCCTTGGTGAAGCCATGCTGGCTGTCTTGAATCACCTTCCCTTTCCTCCATGTGCTGTAGCATTGCTCCTAGGATGATGTATTCCATGATCTTCCCAGGCACAGAGGTGAAGCTGACAGGTCTCCCAGGGTCTTCCTTTCTACCTTCTTTAAACATGGGTGCAATGTTTCCCTTTTTCCAGTCACCAGGGACTTCACCTGACTGCAGCAACTATCAACTGTCACAAAGGGTAGCTTGGTAATTGCATCACCCCCCTCCCTCAGCACTCTGGGATGTATGTGTCTTGCCAGGTCCCATAGACTTGTGTGTGTTCAGGTTCCTCAGGTGGTCACAAACCCGATCTTCTCTTACAGTGAGAGGGACTTTTCTCCCACAGTCTCTGTCTTGTGGACCATCCACTTGAGAGATGTGGGAAGAGCGGGTGCCAGTGAAGGCTGATGCAAGAAAGTTGAGTACCTTGACCTTCTTGTCCATAGTTACCAGTTTGCCAGTCTTGCTTATTAGGTGTGGTGGTGGTTTACGCTCTCTTTGGCCTTCCTGCTCTGGCTGACATCCCTGTAGAAGCCCTTCTTACTATTCTTTGTGTCTCTTGCCAAGTTCAGCTCCAGCTGCACCTTGGCCTTCCTGACCCCATCCCTACACCACCAGGCAGTGTCGCTGTACTCCCAGGATACCTGTCCCTTCTTCCATGGCTTGTGGAGTTCCTTCTTGCTATTTAGTTTGACCAGCAGGTCTCGACTCAGGAGAGGAAGGCAAGAGACCAGGATGGCTGAGTTCTTCGACCTGGGGAAAGCATCCCTAAAGCTCTGCCAGCTCTGTTCTGCTCCCTGGTCCCCAAGGGCAGTGTCCCAGGGGCTCCTGTTGACCAACTCCTTGAACAGCCACAAGTTTGCTTTCCTAAAATTCAGGATCCTGATTTTGCCTGACCCATATCCCTCAGGCTGTGAACTCCACCAGGGCATGATCGCTGCAGCCCAGGCCATCTCCATTCTTGATGCCATGGATTTGCTGGCTTGTGCTGGTGACCATCAGGCCCAGTATCACATCCCCTCTGGTAGGACTGTCTATTGCCTGCCTTAACAAGTTGTCCTTGATGCACTCCGGGGGTCTCCTGGATGCCTGCAGCTCACCGTGTGACCCTCCCAGCAGATGTTGGGGTGGTTGAAGTCCCCCAGCAGGACGAGAGCCTGCGAGCGCGGTGCCTCCTGGAGCTGGAGTGAGGGGGTTTGTTAAGAGGCTCCCCTTGATCTGGCGGCCTGTGCTCGACCCCATCCACAAGGTTCCCTTTGTTGTCTTGGTCTTGAATTCTTACCCAGAGGCTTCCACCCTGCTCGTGGCTGTTCTTCAGAGCCAGCTCTTCACTCTCCATCCATTCCTTGGTGTAGAGGGCAAAGCCTCTGGGCCTCCTTCCTCGCCTGCCCCTTCTGAACAGCCTGTAGCCACCGACAACCACGCTCCAGCCATGACGTTTTTCCCACCGGGTTTCAGTAATGGCCACTCTCTCATGGCTTCCCAGCAGCAGGCTGGCTTCCAGCTCCTCTTTGTTGCCTGTGCTGCGTATGCTGGTGTAGAGGCACCTCAGCTGGGCTGTTGGCTGTGTCACCTTTACTTCTGTGTGGCTGTCAAGCTTGGAGGTGGAATTTAATGTAGAGCCTTTAAAATCCTTCTAGGACCATCCCCAGGGATTGCTTAAACATGTTTTCTGAAGTTTGGGAGTAAGCAAGTACCCAGTGGTTAATAAAACCGCTTCATGCTTTCAGATACATGAGAAGTGAAGTCTAGAAGAGAAGCAAAACACATTAGCAGGGACCCTGAATGTGAATTACTTTGGTCAATTGGTTCAGCATCTTATGTTTTGCCCCTGACTTCCTACCAAAGCTGTTTTCAATAGCGAGTGACGCTGCAGGTGCTGCTCTGGGACTGGAATGTGCCTGTTTCTGGGCAGCTGGTTCAGTACCATGCTAGGTGGCAGGTTTGGGTCTTAACCATAGTATTATTTCTTTTAATTAAAACCAACCCTAATCTTTTGCATTGAAAAAAGAGATCAGGCTGTGTTATTAGGGGTTTACTGGAATTTGGGGGTGGGCTCTGATTGGGAAAGTGGAGGCCTGTTTCTCTTTTTGGGGTTGTGGTGGAGAGCTGTGACTCCTGTTGCAGCCAACGTGCTCTTGGTGAAGGTTCTTCTAGGAGGGCTCTGGGGAGCTCTGCAGCCAGATGAGGACGATGTTGTGTTGCCTGAGTGAAGAAGGGCGGCGGTGGGGAAACGTCCTCGCGCGGTGGGAAGGCAGCGGGCAGAGCTCATGCTGCCGAACGCTGGCAGCCAAAGGAACGGAGCACCACGTCGTTCCCAGTGTAACAGGGGGAAAAAAAGCTGAAAAAGACTGTGCCCCAGCTGACTTGGCCTGAAAATAAAGGTGGAAGCTTCAAAGTAAAGGTGGAATGAAGTGCTGCTCAAGTTTCTAACTGAACCGCTTGTTATTTATTGCAGAAAAAAATAACTTATCTTTTATTGAAACATCTGCTCTGGATTCAACAAATGTAGAAGAAGCCTTCAAGAACATCCTTACAGGTAGGGTTTGTTATGGGTTCTGATGTCTGCTTCTGAGGTGGTGGGTCTTCCCCATGGGCATGCCTTGCAGTTATCTGGAATGTTCTGGAAATGAATGCTGAGAACGATGGTTAGTTTGCAAGTCCTTTGTGTTCTGCCTCGCGCCCCTCACGTTCCTTTTCTGCCCAAGGATCTGGAGGTTTCTAGTCTCCTGGGGTTCCACACACTCAAGGTACTGCAGTAAAGGTGCTGGAAGTCCTGGGCCTGCACCAGATCTAGGCAGGGAGGCCAGAGCCATGCTAGGAAGTGAAATCATAGAATAGAGTAGAATCATTCAGGTTGGAAGAGACCCTGGGGATCATGGAGTCCAACCATCAGCCCTACTCTACAAGTTCTCCCCTACACCAGATCCCTCAACAACACATCTAATCTACTCTGAAACACAGTCAGGGATGGGGACTCCAGCCCCTCCCTGGGCAGCTGATTCCACTGACTGACCACTCTCTCTGGGAAAAACTTTTTCCTCATGGCCAGCCTAACCCTGCCCTGCTGCAGCTGGAAGCCAGTCCCTCTCCTTCTAGCACTCATTGCCCGGGAGAAGAGACCAGCACCAACCTCTCTGCAATGGCCTTTCAAGCAGTTGGAGAGAGGGATGAGGTCTCCCCTCAGCCTCCTCTTCCTCACACTCAACACTCCCAGCTCCCTCAATGGCTCCTCACAAGATTCATTCTCCAGGCCCTTCCCCAGCTCCATGTCCCTCCTCTGCCCTCACTCCAGCCCCTCCAGATCTCTCTTGTGCTGAGGTGCCCAGAACTGGACACCAGACTCAAGGGGTGACCTCCCCAGTGCTGGGTACAGGGGGACAATCCCCTCCCTCCTGCTGCTGGTCACACTATTTTTTCTGCAAGCCAGGATGTTCCAGTGTGTTCTCTTGAGCCAAAGCAGGCTGGTACGTAATGTTGAAGTCCAGACTGCTGAGCTGGCGTTTCTCAGCTGATGGCAAGGGTTATAGGGGCACCAACAGCATGGCTGCATGCAGGCTGCCCCCCAGGAATGTCCCTGAAGAGTCCCAGGAATTGTCTAAGAATGTGACAGTGGTCACCTGCCAAAATGAAGCCAGGGCTTATGATTTCCAGTGCCCAAGAATGAGTAACTGCTGGAGGTGTGGCTACTGAGGGCAGAGGGTCCAGCTGCACTTTCAGACTTGCTCTGTGTGTGGGAACGCGACGTGGCTCGTGCAGTAAGTCCCTGCATGTGGCATCAGAGCTATTCCAGGCAGTAGTACTACTCTACTACTTGCTTTTTCCCCCCTTTCCAGCTGGAGCTCAGAATTTCCAGCCCTAAAGATGGAGCTGCTGCTCTGTGTGTGTGTTCTTGGCCCTGGAGCAAGGTAGCGCTCTGCTGAACGTGAGGCCTAGGATTCACCAGGAAAGCTGTATTGCTGGTGGTGCGTCAGCAAGGTCCTCCTTACTGAGCTCAGCCACCACCTGAGCACTTCTGTGAGCAGGATCCCAGGGATTTCCAGTTCAGGTGTTGCAAATCTGTGCTGAGCAGCCGTTTGGCCTCTGGAAAAGGGGAGCTGTGTGCTGGGCTAAAGGCGGCACGTGGGGAGGTTGCTGAGCTCTGCCACAGCGAGGCTGGCCAGGAAGCGCGAGTCGTATGGCCGGGAGGCAGAAGAAGGAGGAAGGGCAGGGTGGAAGTGGTGAGGATACGTGCTGGGAGATGTGTAGACAGGCAGTAGGGGTGGGAAGCCCACAGAGCAGGAGAGATGCTTAAAATAAGCTCTGTCTCCATAGCCTCACCCTGGCTCTCCATTCTGCGAAGCTGTTTCTGGTTTGTGTGTCCCACAACATCTCGAGCTGGGCATTTTTCAGACCTTTATTGGTACCAGATACTGATTTCAGTTGAGCAAGAATAAGCCTTTGTTCTGATTCTACTTGACTGTCAGGAAGTGTCTGGTCTGTGTTGCTTATTGGACGCTGACCAAAGAATTGGCTTTGTATTCTTGTGTCTTGATTGTGTGTGAACTGAGAGCCTGCTGGGGGGTGAAAAAGCTGGGTGAATTCTGGTGAATTCTTTAGGCAGGATCCTTGAGGCTTCTTTCACAGAGGTGTGCAGGTAACCAGTACGACGTGTTGGGATCGCTAGGTCTGGTGTTGGCCAGCAAGTGTCTTGCAATTATAGGAAGATGACCTAGAAGAAGTAGGCAGGTAAAAAAGGATAGCCAGGCTGCTCCTAGCAGGAAAAAAGTCTGGCAGATGAGGAATGGGTTATACCTTTGCCTTGGGTTAGATCTATACCTCACCCAGCAAGGTTTGTGTTGTTAGAGCTACTGGTGAAGCAACTGGAGAATGTTGAGACGAAGCTGTGGAGACCACCTGGTGCCTGAGCTGGGACTGTCTCTTGTGCAGGGCAACCTTGGGCAGATTCACTGCTTGTCTGTGGCACCTGACAGGCTCTGAGGCAGCTTGTCACCACTGTGAGATGATGCCCATGGTTTTAGTGCTCTGAGCAGAGCTCAGCAGTTGCCATCCGTCCTGTCTTTCCTTGTGGTGTTACCCTGAGGCTGATCCTGGGTAGAGATGATGGCCTAAGGTTCCTGCAGGAGAGAGCAGATAAGATACTGAAGAAGCCAGAACTGGAGCTGAGGTCAGGCCTGGGCAAACTGCACCCAAACCACTCTCAGCTGCATCCTGGGCTCCCACAAGCGTGAGATTGGCCAGTGTGGGCACAGTGGAGATGTGGCTAGTAAGACTGAGTAGTCCTGAAAAGGCTGTTCCTGGAGGAGAACCATCCTTCTGAGAGAGGAGAAGAAACCTGGGAAAACATGTAGAGCAGTGAGTTGGGAGCAAGTGTGGTGGACTGGGAGGAGAGTGGAAGCAGCAGAATGGGAGCTTCCTTACTGGCCACCAGTTTGAGGGATCACTAGACTGAAAAAAAAAAAACCCACCAAAAAATCCCAGCCTCACAACAAAACAAAAAACCAGCCAACCCCCCCAAATATGTGCTCTCCCCCCAAAAGAGGGCTTGGCACTGACTCTGAAGGGCTGGCAGTGAAGTGAGCTCCTGAGCACGCGGGACGGGGGATGTGACAACCTCTGCAGAGCTCTGCTCCTCTCTTTCAGCCAGAAGAGGTGGAAGTGCCCAGTGGCAATGGGATCAGTCTTGGGTTAAAGGTTTGCATTTTAAACTAGGTAAACATGCACAGCTTCTTTAAAAATAAAACCAAAATAACAAAAAAAAAACCCAAACAAACCCACCTGAACACCATACACCCCCTAAACAACCCCCCCAGTCCCTGGGATTCCAGTCCTTACTGAGGAGCTGGGGCTTGTATGAAACGTGGCCAGAATATTTCCTGCAGACTTCCAGGCAGGTACTTGCCCTTTTCCTGTCACACAATGGAGGGAAGTTGGAACAAGGGCTTATAGTTGGAGAAATAAGTAATTTAAAAAGCCTTTCAACTGGAGTGGTTTCTGCCAACTATGCAGCTGGAAGGGTTTGTCCCTGGAAGCTTTTAACCTGGCAGCCTCTCGTCAGTGGTCACGGCTGGGAAAGGTGTGTGCTTCCAAGGTATGAATTAATGGGAGTCAAACAAATTAATTCTCTCAGGAAAAGCATTTCTGGATCAATATGGGGCTTTGTGGGACCGTTGGAGCTTTTCTCTGCCACGGGTGGGAGAACTGGTGTGTAGGTGTGTCTGTAACTGGGCGGCAGCAGAAGCTGAAGTGTGCAATAGCCTCCGCCGTCGCTGCTGCGCGGGGCTGTTTTGCAAGCTTCCTGTTGATCCCTGCTCCTGGGGTACCTTGCCTTTGGGGGGTTTTTAATCAAAAAGAAGAGGATTCCCTATTGTAGAAACCAGCACTCCTCCTCCTGACCCGTTTAAAATGACTTTTAATAATACCCACCTCCATGGAGTCACTGCAAAGAAGATGGCAGGGGGTGCTGCTGTAAGACAGTAAGGAAGACATTCTGGGCCAATGTTAATGGCATGGGCTTCAATGAGGCCAAGTGCCGGGTCCTGCCCTTGGGCCACAACAACCCCAGGGATGGCTCCAGGCTTGGGGCAGTGTGGCTGGAGCTGCCTGGCAGGAAAGGACCTGGGGGTGCTGGTCGACAGGAGGCTGAACATGAGCCAGCAGTGTGCCCAGGTGGCCAAGAAGGCCAATGGCATCCTGGCTTGCATAAAGAATAGTGTGACCAGCAGAAGCAGGGAGGTGATTGTCCCCCTGTACTCAGCACTGGTGAGGCCACACCTTGAGTATTGTGTCCAGTTCTGGGCACNCTTCTTTAAGTGACGTCTTCCAGCCGGAGCTGGCGTATCCGCTGGAGCCGGAAAGCCAGCCAGATGTTACGTGCCACAGCTGGTCCGACCAGACTCCCTTTCACAGCTCTTCCCGTCCTTGGGTCCCAGCCTCTGCTCTGCCGGAGGCTGCGGCCTCCCGGGCTCTAACGGGTCTCTTCTCCCTGCAGAAATCTACCGCATCGTCTCGCAGAAGCAGATCGCGGATCGATCCGCGCACGACGAGTCTCCTGGCAACAACGTAGTCGACATCAGCGTCCCACCAACCACCGACGGACAGAAATCCAGCAAACTCCAGTGCTGTCAGAACCTGTGACCTCCTGTCGATGACTCTTGGTGCCCTTCACACTTCCTCTGTGCTTCTTTTAGAAACCTGTGTGCACTTCTTATCTCCTGTGATTCGGTGACTCCCCCTTTCCTCCTTTGCCCCGTTCCCCCTTCCATCTTAGAGCTTTAACTGTAGGGCTAACATTCTCCTGCCTCCAAAATCCCCGTCGGTGTGGTGACTTTTGGGCTTGAAATGTAGGCACTGATCTGCTAGACGTGTTTGTGTTGGAACATCTGCTGCTGGGTTGGGTCCCATGCAACGCTCTCCTCAAGCGGCTTTGGGGGGGTTTGTTTTCCGGGAGAGGAACCATGGGGACTCCACTCTGACCCTTGAAGAAATAGCTACGTGTAGGTGACGAGGTTTTTTCCTCCCATAGTCAGATCTTTTTTTTCTTTCTTTTTTTTCTTTTATTTCTTGTGTTTCTGTAAAAACGGGGGAGAAATTAAAAGCAAATAAGGATCCTACCAAGTGCTCTGGTTTCTGTCCTGATGAGGTCTCACAGTGAGGTTTTTAGTGGCTGCACACACGTAAGAAAGCTGTTGAAAATAACATTACTTATGATGTAATTACCCCGAATACAGTTAGTCTGGCCATGTAGTGTGCCCTCTCCTGCTTGGGAAATCTTTCTCTAGTCTTGTTTTCTTTGGGAACAATGAAGTATGTCTGCATTGCTTTCTCTGCCACCGCGATCGCCTGTGCTGCTTGGGCAGGCTCTAAGAAGTGGCTTAATATTTATTCATGGCTTATGTTGATCAGTTAACACTGTTGTACAGTAAGTGCCAGTATATTGAGTTCAGAAACCTTTTGCAAGCTGTACCCAGTAGGCTTATTTTGTACCGTAGGTCGGTGTTTGAAAGCAGGATCTCCTGTAGTTCCAGGGTTTTTTTGCATGCTGCTTTTCCTCTAGATCTCTCCTATTCCTGTTTGAGTGAGTGAAGCAATATGTTCCTGTCATGTATATACCTGCACTCGTAAGGGGGTTGGTTGTTGTAGAGAAACACAACACTTTATACATTTTGTAAAACTTCTGCAGAACCATAGCATCTTGAACTTCCTCTTCATGATCTTTCACTATTGACCTTGTGCATAATCTTCTCGACCTCTACTAAACCGCGTAGTATTAAGGTTTCACATACTAACTACTAACCTGTTGTTCTCCTCTTGCTCTGTTTTACTGAACTGCAGGCTGTAATTCTCAAACGATTGTACTTCACCTGCTAGAACAGCTTTGTTGTCTGCAGGGCTGACTCCTGTAACCCTTGGTTTTGCTGAGTGGGAAGGATGTTATCACCACTTCGTGTAAGCTCTTGCTCGCTTGTGAAAACCCTCTATGATGATGGCTTTTCATCATCCCACTAGCTCTTACACACTTGCATCCCCTCTGGTATGCACTGAATGGTATGATGAGGCAAATACTGGGTGAAACTATCTGGAGGAAGAGTTGGAGACCAGCTGCTGCTTTCTGAAGCCTGGTGAGGCAATTTGCAGTGAATTTTTGCTCTGTATTCTGAGACTGTACCTCACTTGAACCCTCCCTACCTATTAGTGAGTTGTTTTTTTTTTCTTTTCTGATACAAAGCAAATATGAAACTGTGAATTGTGCTTGAAGGGGAAATCTGACATTCCAGTCTCAACTGTTCTGTCTGGTTATGTAATAAAATTAAGGGCGGTTAACTCTGCTGGCTTTTCTTTTGTCAGATCCCCCGACCTGCGCGCACCCCGAGGGCTGTGGCTCAGGGGACAGGGGGTGGTGTGGTGCCTGGGACTTCCACTGCTCCAGCCTCTTTGGGGGCCGCATTCATGGCGAAGGGGGTGCGTGCTGGCAGCTCAATCCCGTGGGATGAGGGTAGGAATTCCTATTTGGGCACCAGGGTGGTTTGTTCTAAGGGTTTCCCGGTTTGGGAAGCACTTGACTATCTCACACACAGTTATCTCCTTTAATGGCACCCTGTTGAGAGAAGGTGCAGCCAGTGGGACCTGGAGGCATCTCCATTCTGGTGGTCCTAGAGCAGGATGTGCTGTGCAGCCAGCATTTAGAAGGCTGGCAGGTGAGCACACTGGCAGAGAGAGTGGAAAATCCGGAGATATTTGGGATATTTCATTCAAGAACGGGTGGGTGCTAATGGAGCTCCTTCAGTTTTGAACAACACTTTTTACAAAGAAATGAGTTGAAAAGTGTGAGGAAGAATCATGCTGTTAGAAGACTTAGTAGTTCAGTGCAATGTATTGCAGATCCTGTTCTTAACATGAAGTTTCTAGAATCAATCTGGCCTGGTGTAAGAAGCTGAGAAGCAGTTGAGTCATTTCCTTGTCTCTTAAAAGAGTCTCTTTAGTCCATGACTTTGTGGAAGGCTCTAACCTTCGCCTCAGAGTCCCAACAAAAGCTCCATGTTTAGGGCTTACATGCTGTTAAGTTCCATGGGTGTTGAAGAGACCTTGTACAACCTCACTGTGCACGGACCAAAGCCCCCCAGAGCAGGTGGACCTCAGCCCTGTGCTGTTCCCACCAGGGGCTTGGGTTGGGTTGGGGAGATACGTCATGAGGTGGAAAGGCCTTTTGCTGCAGGGCTGTGTGGGGTCCCCGAGATGTGTCCACACGTGTGCTCACACGCAGCTCTGAGCACTAGAGCCATGTGCTGGCTTCATCTGCTGTGGTCACTCCAGGTGTTGCCTCCTTCCTGGGTTACTGTGCTGTTCTCCAGGCAGCTGGAGACACAGCCCTTCTGCCTAGGCTGAGCACAGCCCCACTGGTGCCAGTAGAAACAGGACAGTGGACCAGGTCTGCCTGGTAGAAGAAACAGGACAGAAGACCAGGTCTTCTTGTGCACAGAGAGGGGAGAATGGTTTTGATCTCACGTAGCCTGGTGTCCTGCTGAAGGCGTTTTCCACTCCCCAGGAACCGTAGCTGCTCCCCCGCGGCTGGTGGTGGCTGAAATAGCAGAGGGGAAGATCTGAAGGAATCCCGAGGAAGCTTGAGCTGTGGGAGAGCTGTCTGCTGTGCAAAGCAGCTCTCCAGCGGGCAGGCTCTTAACTGTGCTCTCCTGATGTGGAAATTACAGTTAAATGGAACCTCAGCTGGATGGCTTGGCAGCCTCCTGCTGCGCCTGCGCCGGCTCTGTGTCACTCACTGTTACTGCCAGGGAACAGGAACCCAGTGAGCTCTCTTCCATCTGCTGGAAGAGGTGTGAGGGCAGAATTTGGCTGATGTAAAACTCCTGATGACGGGGAAGCTGCCTGTGAAAGAAGGAACATGTGCTCTACTTGCTTTACTTGGCTGTTGAGGATGACTTTCATTTAACTATTGAAAAATGACACTGAAAAGCCCTGTGTCAGTGCTATAAACCTCAGCTGAAGGCTCCCACTGGTACTTCAAAGAGCTTCTCCAACGCAGAATTAGACAGGAGGCTCTTCTGGTATTTCCTCCATTAGTGACGGGGAGAGGAAAGGCCAAAATTCACCCACAGAAGTGATTTGGTGGTGAGCACACGAACGGGCAATGGGTGAAATAAATTCCCTGGGTAGAGCGGCCCAGTCTGAGTCTGCCCCTCCTGGAGGGTCAGTGCCTGCCAGAGGAGGGGAGTTAAAGCCTGGTATCTCCACTCAGAGTTTATCTGTAGCCAGACCAGGACAGGACGGGAAAGTTTGTTTCATAGGAAAGCTTTAAAGTTCTGTATCTGTCTAACTGTAAAAATCCAGTTGGTAAGTGGCTGCTTGCTACTTCATTAACAAGACTTTTGCTGTGCAGACCACACAGAGCTGGGTAGAAGGAGAAGGCACCACAGCTGCTTTTCCCTCCACGGCTGCTTGGGAAAGGTGGGAGCCAGCAAAGACCCGCTGTGTCCTGGAGCTCCCCCACGCCGGGGCTGCTCTCTTGGGTGAGTGGTGATGACCCTCCAGCAAGGCTGGAAACGGGGGATTCTTGTGCCAAGGGGAGTGAGCACACTCAGCTGGACGAGAAATGTAATGAACTGGAACAAGGGCAAGGGTAGAGTCTGGCATCTGGGCAAGAACAACCCCAGGTACCAGTATGGGTTGGGAACTGACCTGTTGGAGAGCAGTGACGGGGAAAGGGACCTGGGGGTCCTGGTGGGCAGCAGGATGCCCATGAGCCAGCACTGTGCCCTCATGGCCAAGAAGGCCAATGGCATCCTGGGGGGTATTAGAAGGGGGGTGGTCAGTAGGTGGAGAGAGGTTCTCCTGCCCCTCTGCTCTGTCCTGGTGAGACCCCANGTGACCTGCTCTGGGTGTTCCTGCTCCAGCGGGGGTTGGACTGGAGGAGCTTTCCAGGTCCCTTCCCATCCCTGAGATTCTGGGATCCTGTGATGTGCCAGGAGGGTCGGGGTGGGTCGATGCCTTTGGTTGGAGCAGGTCACTTACCAGTATCCGCTCGGGAAGATGCACAAGTGGGTATTTTAGAGACAGACTCTTCTCAGTGGTTCCCAGTGACAGGACGAGGGGCAACGGGCACAAGCTGGGACATGGGAAGTTCCATTCCAATATGGGGAAAAACCTCTTTAGGTACTGAAGCCCTGGCAGAGGCTGCCCAGGGAGGGTGGGGAGTGCCCTCTGGAGACCTTCCAACCCACCCTTGATGCCATCCTGAGTGATGTGCTCTGGGCAACCCTGCTTTAGACGGGATGGGCTCTAGAGGTCCCTCCCAACTTTGACAGTTCCTTCATTCTGTAATTCAGGTTTTTGACACTGGGATACTGGGGGCTGTGCTATAGGGATGGGATGGGTCAGGGAAGGGCTGAGTCTTACCACATGTGGGGATCCTTCCCCTTCCGAGCAGGGGAGAAGGACCTGCTGAGGGGTTCTGGACCCTGTAGGAGAAAACAAGGTCCTCGTGAGGTGACTCGGGCGCTGAGGGGAGGCCTTTATTAAAAAAAACCCACCCCAAAACAAAGCACACACTCGGAAGAACACTACTGCCTGAATTTCGAATTAGAAGAGGAAAATCGGGCAACCGTCCCTTGAGTAGAACCGAGGCGGCCGAGCTGAGGCCGGGTTCCCGGCAGAGCCGGGGCGGGGAGCGCCCCCAAGGGCGGTTACAGGGAGGGTTCCACGGGAGGGGTGTCTCCAGGGCCGCACCGTTTCCATAAACCCGGTAATTCTTATTTCGAACCGCTCAGACAAGGCGCGGTAGCGCTGGCTGCGGGGCTAGAAATGGCACCGGGCCTTCACGCCACCCGGGAGAGGTTCCATCCGCTCCCCGTTACTCCCGGTTCCTGACCCAAGAGCGGTTCGCCCCGCTCCGTCAGCGCACCCTCGCCCCGCGAGGAGCCTGGCTGTGCCTGCTCCGACACTTCCCGCTGGTTCCACGCCGCCCCGGGGGCTCCGGAGGCCGCCGCTTCCCCGCCGCTGGGCTCCCTGAGGCGGAAGGACAGGGGGGCCCTAATGGCGCTGCGGTGAGGGGAGCCCCGGAGGGGGCG
>VZTM01021180.1:2359-13032 GCA_013400555.1 Jacana jacana
TGTAGAAGCACTCAAAATGTGTAAGTTTGTGTTTCCTATTTTCCACATCAGAGCAGACCGAGAAGAAACATTAAATGCATGAAACTGAAAGGTTTCTAATGCATTATAGGCTTTCAATATAGTACCTTTAGGGCTCCCCAAACAGCACAATATGATTTATAAACTGTACTGAAAGCCTTCTCCTGTAGCGCAGTGGCTGTTATCACTGGTCTCCTTATTCATATTTCCTGTGGAGGTAATAGCTGGTATCAAATAGTTTAAATACTAAATAATATCAAATAGTACATTCTTTAATGCCTTTAGTGTGAACATGGTGTTCTGTATGATTCATTATTTTTACTTTATTTAATTTGCTTATGTGATAAAACAGCTAACACTAAGGGATTTTTTCCCCTTTAATAACAGAAATATGTGATATTAAAATTGAATGTAAAATGTGATATTAAAATTGAATGTAGAAAGTGTTTAAAATTATGTGCTTAACTGACATGCCACCTGCCAAATTTCCTTTTAGCATTCCATGAGAGCAGGATGCTTTGCCTACTGCATGGCAGCAAATCTGAGCAGGCTCACTGGTGCTAGGAAAGATGAACAGGTATCTTTACTCTTCTCAGAAATGTGTAACACTTTTATTCCTCAAAGCTTTTAAACAAAGCTAAAAGTTTTTGCCTCAGCTCCAGGAGGGTCGCCTAAAGACAAGGGCTAAATATATGGAGAGAAGGTGTTAGAGAGAAAGGTTAGCTCTCCCAACAGCTAATTCTGTTTGTTTTCCAAATTGGTTGAACCAGAAAGTATGGGCACTCACACAGGAGAGCATGTTGTTACAGAACTCCCACATGAGACCCAGCTGGATAAATATTTGAATCACAGACCCTTAGAGGCTCACAAAGGTCTCAGTCAACTGCTTACTGTCCTTGCACAGCAGTACCTGAGCCATCTTGGTTTTGATGAGTATGAGTTGATAGCAGTGGCCCTAAAGACACCAATATTGTGCTGAACACCTATAGATGGATTTGAGTTGTACCTGAAAAACGAGGTATGAATTGTTGGGTCTAAATCTCTGGATTCTCCAACTTCACCCCCTCGCTTCCTCCTCCCTTTGTGACAATGCAATACAAAAAAAAATGGGATTGGAGTTAAGTAACTTAAGAGAAAAAAGAAAAATATACTCAGAGATAAAACAAAAGCCATTTTAACTCTGCACTACTACTTTTTTTTTTTTTAAAGCTTCTCAGCATTTACTGTAGATGTATATGTTTCAGCAACACAGTATGTACATCATCTGTAAGTTTCTATATGTAATAAGGTAGATGAGATTACACACAAGGGAATGGCACATTTCTCTTTCCAATGAGCTCTAGTAGTGATCAACTGCTTTCATTTCATAATTTACAGTCATCAAGTGTATGAAAGTTAATTTAGGTTAGTCTGAGTTCCATTTCACTCCAGCCACGGCCCTCCATGCTTTGCCTCCCACAGATTCTTTGGATCTTCTTCCTTCTGACCTGCTTTGTACATGTATAATGCTTACTAGTACTTATGCTCTTACTTCCTACATTCTAAAATATTTATGGGCAACTCAGTTATTTTGTACTGGTGGCAAACCTGAAAACATGGGAAGTAATTACCCTCACTATAAAACTTCATTTTTAAAGCAATTATTATCTTATTCATAGACTCATAGAATGGTTAGAGTTGGAAGTGACCTTAAAGTTCATCCAGTTCCAACCCCTCTCCCACTACATCAGGTTGCTCAAAGCCCCATTCAGCCTGGCCTTAAATACTTCCAGGGATGGGGCATCCACAGCTTCCCTGGGCAACCTGTTCCAGTGCCTCACCACCCTCACAGGAAAGAATTTCTTTCTAGTACCTACTCTAAATCTCCCCTCTTCCAATTTAAAGCTTTTACCTCTTGTCCTGTCACTACACTTCCTGACAAAGAGTCCCTCTCCACCTGTCATGTAGGCTCCCTTCAAATACAGGAAGGCTGCCATAAGGTCTCCCTGGAGCCTTCTCCAGGCTGAACAAGCCCAGCTCCCTCAGCCAGCCTTCACAGGAGAGCTGCTCCATCCCTCTGATCATCTTCATGGCCCTCTGCTGGACCCATTGCAACAAGTCCTTGTTTTTCCTGTGCTGAGGGCTCCAGAGCTGGACACAGTACTCCAGGTGGGGTCTCATGAGCGCAGAGTAGAGGGGTAGAATCACCTCCCATGACCTGCTGGCCACGCTTCTTTTGATGCAGCCCAGGGTGTGGTTGGATTTCTGGGTTGCCGGTGCACACTACCAGCTCATGTCGAGCTTCTCATCCACCATCACTCCCAAGTCATTCTCCTCACGGTTGCTCTCTGCATTGCCATGGTTTAGCCCTAGCTGGCAACAGAGAACCACATGGTCACTCACTCACTCCCTGACAGCAGTGGGATAGTGGAAGGATTGGGCAAAAAAGGCAAACCTATGGGTTGAGATAAAGACAGATTTAAAGAAAACAACAATAATGCTGATAAAGAAATACACAAAACATGATTAATGTACCACCACTCACTGAACAGAACCCAGGAAAAACACAGCCTTCTCCCAAGCAGTGATTTCCTGCTCCCCACTCAGACAGATCACCCTGCTATATGTGGAGCCCGACCTCACAGAGTATGGAATACCCTTTTGACTAGTTTGGAGCAGACTTCCCATCTGTCCCCCATTCCAGCTCATTATGAAAATAAACCCTACGCCTGATGGGACCAGGACACTTATTACTTATTTCACAAATTTTAGGCTCCTGGAGGTAACAACTGGTATTTTTGTGTATTTTAAGTGCACATTTGCTATTTAAGAAATAAATAAGAAATAACCTTGCGGTCAGATTACAGCTCAGCTATAAAGATTATAATGGTATATACATAAACACACAAAAAAGGAAAAGATACAATACTGTATCAGACTTCATGAGCAAATTTTGTTGGCAAATTTTGGATACAAATACTCAAAGAGAAATGAGGCCTTCAGTTATGTACATAAGATTCACATTTTTTACAAATGTGAGTGGAAAGATTTCTTATAGATTCCATATTATTTTCATGATGTCTGCAAATACAGCAAAGAACTCAGCTTTCTGTATATAGAGCAATACAGAAACTCTGGGAGGTAATATTAGAACAATAAAGGAGGAATCTAGAGAATGTCCTGGTTTGAGGTAAAACAGAACCGATTTTCTGTTCAGTGGTTTCACTTTACAGCTATGCCTCCGTCTAACTAACCAAAATCTCTTCAGTTAACAGCGTATTTTTCAGTCAGAGCATCTGTCCTTCCTTCCAGTGGCCAGTCTGGGCCAAACCACACTCTTTAAGACAAGAGACGTACATCCTTTGGTGAATGAGAGGGGCATATTGTACAGCATGTAGTGATGGGGATACTGACAGTGCCCTAAATGAGGAACACTTAACATTTCAAACTCTTAGGTAAACAGTAAACTGTAAATTAAATTCAAAGTGACATGACAAGTTTTTCAGTTTGTTGTCAGGAGCAAATAATAAAAAAGTCCTATGTAAATTGAAATGTTTTAGCTCTGGCCAGTTCCCTCCTCACCCCAGCCACAGCAGAGCTATTGCCACCCCATGATGTCAACTGAGTATATTCTGGAGCACGTACCAACCAGCTGGGCACACCAGGCACGCCTGCAGCATCCTCCGCGTTGCTTGAGTGGCAGCCAGCTTGCAGTGATCTTTGCAAACCATAGTGTATTGTCAGCCTTTGGTGCTGCTGCTGATTGCAGAGGAAAAGAGAAGAAAGATACAGAAGAGGAAAAAGGAGCCGCAGGGTGCAGAGAGTGGTAATTTTCTCATTTGTAATTTTATCAGTGAAGCTGTCATTTGTTTTCCACTGAGGCCCCTGGCTTTTGCCCAGTAGAATAAGACTAAAGTCTGTGGTGAAATGTGGTAATCTCACCAGTTTGTTTTGTCTTTCAGGCAAGGCGGCAAGAAGTGGGTAAAGTCTGTATCGCTGACAATGAACGTGGGCAAACTCCATTTGCTTGCATTTACCCCTGATCGTCTCACTGCCTAAAGCTGCCTCTGGTTTCAATCACGGTCAGTGTCACAGACCATATCGCTCTCAGGCACTCAATGACCTGGAACCAGTCTGGCTAGGAGATTAACTAAGCTCTGGTATGGAGACAGCAGCCAAGAGCTGTCTTTCTGGCACAGACCCAAGGAGGGTGAAATTCATCTGAAGGGGAACCAAAGTTTTTTGGAAGCCGGCTTTGGAACTTTGAACTCTCACAGAACCTGAGGGCAATTATAAGTCTCCCCTATGTCCTCACTGAGTACAAAGTGTACTTCTTCACCCTGTCTTGTCTAACTGATATTGCATCTTGACTCAATGTGTATATGTGTTTCTTTAATAGTAATACGGTTTAAAAAAGGCAACAACAATGGGATGCTCACTATATGCCATAGTCTTAAGCTGTGTAGGTGATGGCAAAAGGAAATCAAATACACCATCACAATATTTACTGCATTCCACCATGAAGTACTTATATTATGCACTCAGGTATTATGGTGAGCAAACCAGTATAAGAATGTAATGGAATAGAACTAATTACTGCTATTGACCTATGTACAGTTGAAAGCCTAAACTGAAACTCTAATGTCTCCAACTAAAATTGCCCCTATTTTATTCAGCACACTGACTCTTCCTGTGTGTATTCAGTGTAATATCCATTTACTGACATAGACTAGCTTTTACTTTTTACCAGTGACAGTCCTACAGAAGCAGAGAGCACTGAGAAAGGGACTTTTTTTTTTTTTTTTTTTTTTAACACATCAATCCACAGCATTAAATTCCTGTGGCAGGTTCACTCTTCAGCCTGAGTGTACAAATTATGCTCCTGGTTACATACATCTGTGTAGCCCCATTGAAGGCATAGACTTACACTACAAACCCAAAGTGGAATTCATAAAACAGAGGAAAGCCAATACTGTAATTTAAGACAGCTTTTGCCTTTCAGAATATTTACTGTCAGGGATGAGGTATGAACAACAAAAAAAAGCCCTGTATATTCACTTTCATATTCCAGATTTAGTTTGCAGTGGTAACAAGTAGGAAAAAAAACCCTTATTTTTATACTTTTATTGGTTGAACAGCACAAGTTTTATATAAAAATAATCAAAGAGCAATAAAGGTAGACATGTTCACTGACAAGGACGTGAAAGGTACTTTGTGCTCTGACACGGTTTCCTGTGTATGCTTGTTTATATTTTGTTAAAATTTAAGTAGCAGAATATATTATTAAAATTATTTTGTAATATATTTTTAATCACATGTTCTCTTTACACTAACTACTACTATAAATAAATTATAAATCTATTTCCTTCTGATCTTATATTGGTTTTAAGAATATAGAAAAAAATCCTGTGGAATTTTTCTGTACATATGTTAAGAAAAATGAATCAATTTTCATGTCTGTGTCTCTCTACGAGACACGACAATTTGTTCCACAAACACAGTGCAACATAAACCAATTGAACATAGCTATGGACTTGGGCTAAGAATCCTTTTTTTTTTCAATACCACAAAGGTGTGGGACAGTACTAACATCAAGTTCCACAACTGGGCATGCGTTTCTCTTAAAGGTTTAAAACCAATCTTCTACTTAGTCCCCACTGACAGACAAAACACGAAGTTAGATTTCAAAAGATAAGACTTAAAATTATTCTAATGCTTAAGCATAAAAACAAATAGAAGATGGGAATATTGAAAAGCACAGGATTTGTGTGTACTGTCACATTTAGAGCTGGGAGTAAGCAATAACATTTATAATCGTAACGGTAGTGGTTTATGCCCCATACTCACTCTGGCTGAATTATTGGTTGTCAAATATTTCTTCAGTTCAGAAACCACAGGATACGTTCAGCAGGTCCAAAGAAACCACACAGCAGCTCCACAAACTGAGCATTATTATCCAATGACAGTTCTTCTTTGCTTCTCTGCTGTAAGGCAGCAGATTTTCATTTTAAACCATGTCCATTAACTATAGCAAAAATCCATTTCATTAAACCCCCTGAAAACATTACTGTCACTTTCATTTAGGCAAACAGGCTGATGTGGCTTAAACAGTTATGTCTTGGAGTGATAGCCAGGACAAGTATGGCTCATAAAAAAGAACAGCAAAGAGGTGATACCTAGTTTGGGCACATATTCTCTTTCACAAGCTCTGAGATGAGACATGTCTTTCACAGATAAAAGTGTAGTAAAAACAGTGCTGAACATTGAGTTGCAATGGGAAAAATCAGCTATGAACACATCAATCGTCACGTATGAACAAAAGAACCCTCCTCTTCCTTTGGGGTGCTGAGATATTTTCCTACAAAGAGAGCCAGCAGAAGGCCATATGTGGTTCACATGCCATAATGAAGTGGTGCCAGTGGTCAATAATTTTATGATCATTCACTGATTTAGAGTATCTTAGCCAAGAATTGCATCCTTTCCACAGGTTAATCTTGCAAACTCAAATTTCTCTTTCGGCTAAGGAAAGTGTGTGTTCTTCGATGCAGTGATGTGAAAGACACAGCCAAGGTAATACAAGAAGCTGGCAACAGTGAAAGAAACCTGTATTTCCCAAGCTTCAAACCTTAATGTGGGGATCATTCCCACTTTATTTCTATGTTTATGATAAAAGCTTTGAGAAGTTCTGTGCACTAGGAAGAAGGTGTAGTGCAGCTGTCTATGGATCGCATAACTGCTTCAGACAGATATTTTCTGTATTTTGAATCAGAGTATATTGCTAAGGGCTTAGCTTATATTTGCATGAAAAGGATATAGCAGATACCATTTTCTGTGTCTGTGTGTAAGCAAGAACTCATTAAAACTAGAAAGCATGTGAGGGAATTAGGCACTCCAGCCTCACAGGATTTTAACAGGAACTGAGTGACTAGCTTCCTGAGATATCATTATTGCCTAATAATGCAGTTGACTGTTATAAATTATCTTCACACACTTGGAATCTGAATAGTTTAAAATATTGTTTTTCCCCAGAGGGCAAGTAGGTTCTTTTATTTCTTTTTGACCAGATGAAAGCTTAGCTTTATATAAATCTGCAAACAAAATTGCCAATCACAACAGTGTCCTTTGCTAGCATTTGTGTCTGATGAACCCCTAATGAGAGAAAAATCCTTTTTATTCAGTTTACTCTCCCTTCATTTGGCTTATTGGCCATATCAAGTTAAATGTTAATTGCAGGCTACAGAGAGGTTACTTATCCCTTTGTAATCAAATATCTCATTCATTAACTACCTGTGCAACAAAATATCTGCTGTTGAAGATTTGACTGAACCTTTTGTTTTCATAGCAACAAGGAGGTACCACCAATCAGGATTAAACATGCAGAAAAATATTGGTTTCACCTAAAAAAATGTATCTTAAATAAGAATGTTAAGCCACAATTAAAAAAAAAAATACTGAGATATATTCAAGAAGACTTAGTTTTACAAAAAGAGTTTGGGGATTCAATAAATCCACAGAGATTAAAAATACCTTTTTTTCCTCACTCATTATTACTTTCTCATTATACATTGACTTGCTGTGTGACCTTAGGCAATTAATTTACTCTCTAGCCAAAATTTTCCAACCTGAATATGTAAAATTAAACATCTGAATCTATTTTTAGGTGTTAAAATAAATGGCCTGATTTTCAGAGGTCATTTGTACCCCAAATATTCATTAAGTTGACAGGGACTCTGCCTGCCCTTTGCCTCTGAATAACTCATTACTTCTTGCGTACATTAAGTATAGATTTAGATGCCTGATTCCTGGTATCGGGCTGACAAATGCTATTCTCAGGCTCCTCACGCAATGGGGTTTGGTGCGAGGATGCCTGAGTTAGCAAGACCCAAGCGTCATAAATTTGAACAATTCAGTATTGGTTGGGGTCAAAAGTGATGCTGCTGTGCTGGAATGCCTCGGCACGGAGCTCCCCAAAGATTTTTCTGCCAAAATAAGTTCAAATGTCACCCTCTTCACACAGTAGGCATGTCTGAAGAGATTTAATTTCCCTGGATAAAACCATGTGTGCTCTATTTAGGTGCTTAATTTAGATATTGATGCACAAAAAAGTGTTTGGCCCTAGAAGGGGGCTGATGTGTTAGTCTGCCTTCCATAGCGGAGAGGGAGAGTGCCTCTGAAGATACACAGAGGGCAATCCACTCCTATTTTAAGTGTCTATCCTCTGAGAGTGCACAAAATTAATAGAAAATCTTAGGTGCTTCCATCAGCTCGGGATCCAGAGTGTTTTCGCCCTCTTCTGAGAAAGATATCTGGTAAAGGTGACACTGTCGTATGCTTAATAGTCTAGTGGTTTGAGTGCTCACTAAGGAAATGAGAGGTTTGCATTCCCAGCCCTGATCATTTTACAGGGGGCTGAATCCACCTCTCCTATAACCCAGGAGAGTGACCTAACCATCATGTCATGAATAATCTGAATGAGGCACTTACTGTTCCTTCTCCTGAGGCTGAGCTGCTTCGTAGCCAGGAATGCAAAATTCATTAGTCTGGGAAAGCAGCAGGGAAACAAGTGTGTGATTGTAGTCATGGGGGTACATCTGAGAAGGGGACATCTCCAGCTTTCAGCCTCCTCCTATGGAACTCAAACATCCTACCTTGGCAGCGAGGGGCAAAACAAAAGGAGGAAGCCGAGAAAACAGGACAGTCCTAAGCTCCCCTATTCCCTTATCCCTTTCTTTGGAAGACATGGTATCTCCTGCACTCTTTTCTGCACTCAGAGCTCTTGCTGTTGACTTTGCAGAGACACTCAGCTTCAGAACAGCACACCCGTTCAGGGTGCCTCATGGTTTCTTGCTTAGCAAGTTGTCCTTGACCCAGGTATCATCCTCCTAAGGCTAAGAGTATAGAACAGCCACTTCAGAGATTTCTTCCCTTGTTTCTTGCCGCGGCCAGGAGCAGGGAAGCAAGACACAATCAATATGATTGGTAGATCAGCTTCAACTTTAATCAGAAGGCTCTCTTCTTTTTCTACAGTTACAGGTTCCTCATTCGCTAAGCACTACATTTCTGATAGGGAGAAGGGTATTGTCCACGAGCTTTCCACGCACTTAAAGCTGCCCCATGATTGGCTACGACATTTGCGTCATTTGCTGTTTACCACACTTTGTTTCGCTTTTACTATACTTTGTTTCACTTACTTTCACTTACTTTGCATATGTGCCCTTTCAGTAACTCCCTCTTAAAGGGCCTGCTCCCAACAGTTTCTTAAGATGAGATGCACAAAAAAATTGTCACTTTTGGTAAGTAAGGTGCTTTGGGCCAAGATTCAGGGCTTCGTGAATTCAGCANGGGTGGGCAGTCCCTTCATGGAGAACAATCCTAATATGTGTTTGCCCTATATTCAGGTTTAAATCTGCCTGGATTAGTTTCCAAGGTATTTCTCAGAGTTCTGCTGCAGAGCACAACCTTCAAACATACCACATAGAAAGCAGGATGGGATGGCACACTCTACTGTCAGGCCCCAAATGTCATGATGTTAATGAACATTTTAGCTTAATGATTAAATGGCCTTCTTACAAAGAGGTCTAGGTATCTTACCATTATCAATAATAGGTGTTTAGAGCCAAATGTAAGTCCAGTAGCTTCTCCAGTGTTCATGGTTCCAATCTGAGGCTTATCTGTAGCACTTGCAGTTCAGCTCCTGCTGTCTCTCTTTGGTCATCTGTCTTTCAAAGCAACAGCTCATGATTAAAGCTCTTATTCTTCCTCTCCTTTTACACTACCACAGTCTAAAATTGACTTGATTGTCTGAATGGAGAAAGAAAGAGGCATAACAAATACAGCTCGATTCTAGGAATAATTATTAGATGTCCGCACTTTTGAGATCTTCACTGAAATAGTTCAGCCCATGATATTCTCTGCTTTATTCACACTTGACATACTTTAAACTTGAAATTAGGAAAACAAATGTGCAGGGTTTTTTTCACCATCTGTTACTTAGCACTTGACCCATACATGAAGATTAAGGATTTGAGGGATCTTTATATTGTCAGATGCATGGGATATCTATAAATTCAACGGTTTAGACCTTTGGTGCATCTCTCCATAGAGAGTTTTTACCTGTAATTTATTTGATGAAGTGATTTATTTGATGAAGGCATGATTTACATATCTGATATATAGGCATAATCATGTACTTATATATTTAACCACTTCTAGTGAAACAATATGCTGGTATGAAATAGAGGCTATAAAAAGGTGGTATTTAATATTACATATATTCACATAGTAACCAGAAATTCATTGTGTTGAAATGTGTTGAAAATCTACACATAGCTGAAAGTTATAAATTTCAAGGGCAAATGAGTCATAAGATTAATGGAGTAAAGTGACAAGAATTAATAAATAAATAAATGAATAAATAAATTAGAAAAAATAGGAAGACTGCAAGAGAAAAAAATGTGAGATACTACCTGGCAGAGGCAAAAATCTGATAAAATTATGATATTTTTTTTAAAAGAATGAAAATTTGTCAGAGCATGTCAGCTTCTACATGAGAGACAGGACCCAGCACTCCACCACTCTGAGGAGGCTGCTGTTTGTCTTTTTGCCATAAGGGCACATTTCTGGCTCATGTTCAAAATGTTGTTCACCAGACCCCAGGCCCTTTTTTCCAAAGTTCC
>VZTM01021182.1:4373-67933 GCA_013400555.1 Jacana jacana
CTTGTATTTTCTGACCACATAAAGGCTTCTTCTCTTTGTAATAAAGTAGAAAAGCTCTCCTCACTGCAGTGTTGACTTTGATTTGAGATTGTGAAATGATTTCTTCAAAACAATGAAAAATGGAAAAAAAAAAAAAGTTAAAAAAAAAAAGTTGAAGTATTAAAACTATGGAGCTGTACAGTGGTTAAGACACTTGAAGAGTCTTTTTGCTGCTGACAAGTAAATTTATGAGAGAGTTTTATTATATGCTTTTCCACAGCCAAAACCTTTGGTTAACCTTGGTTTCAGATGCCCTCTCCGTGAGAGCAAACAGCGAAGCAGTCTTTAGGAAGGCGGGTGGGTGACATTTCACGTGATAGAAAAGGTGCTTCAGGGATTCCTCCCGGAAGGAACCCTTGGAAGAATCGGGGTTTAGAACCGATCGTACCTCCAGGTTGGTATTTTCCCACTTCAAATCCAACACGTTTCTGGCTGATGCTGGCTACCACCTGAACCTCCGGACCTAAACTAGCCTGACTACCCATGCTGCTGCTGAAAGCTGTAATGGTTCCCTGGAGCGGAGGAAGAGCAGCCCGGACCCTTGGGGTACTTTCCTTTCTCTTGGCGTGACTCCCACTTCTCGTTGAGCTGCCTCTGGCGTTGTGAACCCTTTCAGAATACCCAAAATTAGCAAAGGAAGCCAAGAGGACAGCAGGCATGCCAGTGGATGGGCTGGGCTGGGCTGGGCTGGAGGGTTATTTTCAGGTTTTCTGTGGACCTGGTTTTCTACGTAGCGCAAAACCAGCATGTTGGCATGTATTGAGTTATGCCTGGAAATCGGACCCTTTACTGGCCTTGCTACGGTTCCCTGTACAGCAGAGTAGCAATTTGAAATTCTACACTTTTTTCAATACCTGTTTTAAGGTGCTAGCCATAAAAATATAAGGCTGTCTTGTATTATCTTTTTTTCATGATGAAAGCAAACTGCTTTCTCAGCTTGGGAGAAGAGGTTTGCTATAATCCAGATGATGGCTAAGACAGCTGGAAAAGGTGGCTTCTTTCTATATTCATTTTTTCTTTTATTCTTTCATATTTTCCTTCTGGCTCTTGCTCTTTTGCTCCTTCTGTTGGACAGGGGCAGATACAACCATATATTTGACTGTTCAAACATACATTTTAATTTTAAAAGGATAATTTTCCAAATGTATCCTACTCACTCTACAATTATTTATTTTATTTTATTTACCATCAGAGGTTGGCAATGAGCTTTGCTTTTATTTTTTTTTCTTTTAGGGATTCCTGAAACGATATTTACATCTTCAAACCGAACGTGATCGTTTCTTAGTGTATGGGCTTGGGGTTTATTTATGCCATTTTTCATCTCCACAGCCAGTCTGATGGAAATAAACACCATAAGTTAGGATTTCAATCTATCTTATACCAGCAAATACCTGTGGTACTTCATAAACAGTTAAGCTTGAAATTGGGAGCCGAAGTTCTCCAACAAGTTACTTTGATGCCAACAAGCACGTCGCTTCCCAAATGCGAGGTGTTTGGTTTTAGTGAGCTCCTCGCCAGGGAGTAAGGAACTGACCCTTTGCTCCCTCCAAGGGGTCTCTAAGCGTAGATGGAGACTTGACAAATCCGTGACTTCATCTCATGTTACGGTTGAAGCAGATTTAAACAGAAAAACCAGGTGTAAAATTGGAAGCGCTTCTTAGCTGATACCATGGTCATTTTAAAATGGGGGGGGGATGTAATTAAAAAGTGCTGCCTTTTTTTTCTGGAAGGAGGAACACCTCAGCCCTCACTTACACGTTTACACACCTGGCAAAACGGCAGCTGAGTTGACCTGGAGATTTTTAGCACTGCCAATTAAGGCCTGAGGGTTATTTAAAGCTTTTACATTCCGCTAACACTCTGTAGAAGGGGAGACAGTAGAATGTTACATCGAAAATACATTTATTTCAGGTGGGGTTTTTTTCTCCCCCCATCATGATACTGTTGTACAACACTGTGCAAGGTAAGTTCTGAGGAGTGAACCCAGCGTTCTTGGAAGAAACTATAAGTATTCCTATTTTTGGCCTGCTTTAACACATTTTCAAATTTGTCACTCCTAATTGGGTGTAGTGCTCATAAATCGTTATTTCAGCTCCAGTTTCTCTGGAAATCCATTACCCTGACTTCCCAGGGTCAAGATGGGTTTCACGCCCTTGATTATCCCTGGTATTGCTGAAAACGCTTCCAGTCATTATTTTAACAGTTCCTGCTTGTGGGAAACCAAGGGCACGGGGAAATGGTGGAGGAAGGAGGTAAACACCACCCTGGTGTTTAACACCACCTGGGTGTTAAAAAACAGACCGAAAACCAACCCCAAACCACGCAGGACTAAATCTCCTCTACCTTAGTACCTGGTGCTACAAATACTTATGCACGTGAGAACCTTTGTGGGCTTAATTAATCTCATTGAAGACCCAACTAATCCGGGGCAGCCCACAGATCCTCACCTGGGGAATACTCAATGTTTGGCATGTGACTTCGGGCCAAGAAGTGTTGACTCTGTGTGTGTGTGTGTGTGTGTGTGTGTGTGTTGGGATTTGGGACTGGCCACCCTGCTCTTTCGCAGACGTGACCTCTTAAATAGTGCGAAGGTGTACAATCATATGGTGTCACTGCATGTCAGGTCTCCAGTCCTCCCTGTCCCAAAGCCAGTATGCTTTTGTACTTTTCTACTTCCATTTTGCAGTTTCCACGAAAAAAAGAACACGGAGGATGTACCCAAAATACGAACTCCTGTATTGTAGCCAGGCATGAAATGGTTTGCAGAGTGCTGAGGGACTCTCTCCGTTTCCCATTGAGAGACCTGACACTATCTTTGGCACCACCTGAGCAGTGCTGGAAGGTGTGGAGGTCTAGGGAGCAGTTGGCTCGGTCCCACGTAGGTGGCTCGTAGGTGCCCCTGGCTATCGTGAAGGGTGTTCAGTTTTTAAATAACGTAGTTTTAAAGGTATTTTAGCACCTAAAGTGAACACTTTCTGTTTTCTTTTAAATCCCCATAGCTTGTGATTGAAAGTACCTCCGTGGACTGGGTGTTGATGGAAACAAAAAAAGAGAATTTGGTTGCTGTCTGTCACAATGCACAGGTGTCATCCTAAGCCTGAGGTAGCCGGGAGACTGCTTCGGATTTAAGATCCTACATCAAACAAGGGCTTCTATTAAATCAAAGTTTCTGAGTCTGTTCAGTCTTTGGATACCATCCCCTTTTGTCATGTTCCTCCAAAATTTGCCACAGCCTAAAAATTCTGCTAGTGGTAGTGGAATTCTGGTAAAGGATGCAGATTGGGCCTCACAGTTAGTCTGGGTGGACAACAGATGCTTTTATTTTCAGATAGTACAGGAACTAACATGGGGTAGCTGTCTTTGTTCCTCTCTGGTGATAAGCACGTGTGTTCTGGAATTCCACAGACCCGAAGGCCTCTGGTACATTGAAGAGCCCAGAGGAAGTGCAGCTGGATGACTTATTTTGAATCTGTGGTTTGAGTTACTTCAGCAGGTTTACCTCTTACAGCCACTTGACTGTCGGAGTCCAACTGTTTTTCTTGGCAGTAATGTAAAAGCCCACCGAACAGTAGCTTTGGATAGTAGTGCTTCACCCCGCTTTGGAACGAGCAGTGCTAACCAAGCTTGCCTGGTGTTTTCCTGGAGTTTGCTCTGTCGTTTGCGTTTCGTATTCCCTCGTCGCCACTGGGACGTGGGAGGTGGGGGTACGTCTTGGATATTCCTGCTGAAGCTGCCAAAAGAGTTTTCTGCAAACTCACTTCTTTCAACTCCCTCTGCTTTCACAAACAAACAATCAATCCAGGAAAGCAGCAGCCAATTTTCATGACTGCAGCCTCTTGCATCCCCTGTAAGACCGTCCTGACGAGGAGCCAAGGGAAGGCAGGCGTCCTGGAGCTGCTCTCCCTGGTGTGGGCATCCAGGATGTTCTGTGGAAACTCCTTCAGCTTTTTCTACAGCCCTTCTTTTGGATGAAATGGCTGTTGTGGTTATCACCCTGCCCCTGGATGTGTTTCTACCAGCTGGCTGGAATCTTCTTCCCTTTGATGGCCAGTGCACTTTCTGGTGGGCATCATAGTTACCGGTTTCAAAAAGCTGTTTTGTTGCCGTGCTTTTATACTTTTGCTGTTCAAAAAAGCAGTTCATTAGTGGCACTTTCACGGAAGACAGTGCAAGGCACCTCCAGGATGGATGTCACGAGGGCCACCATTCGCCTTCTGCATGGAAATGGTGACGTGAGCCCATTCCAATCAGCTGACCCCTGTGGGCATGTCGTGACGGAGCCCCACTGCGGCCCCTCCAGCCCCGAGGAACACAATGGAGGTGGAGACATCCTTACCAGTGAGCTGTCTTCAGGTGGGTGATCAGAGGTCGGCCAGAGGTCACAGGGCAAGGAAGGGCCTGAAAAAGCAGGGAGCAACCAGTTTTCCTGATGCTGACGATTTCAAACAGATGTTTAACTTCGCTGCCTTTCTCAGCCCTGGCTGCTCCAGACACAGCCTGTCACCGGGGAGCATCCCAAATCCTGCCCTCAGCAGCTGACAACAGAGCTGCAATCTTCACAACAGGCCTTTTCTACCCAGCTTTTTTTGTCTTAAAAATCAGGCACTGATGGTCATTTTTCACTTCCTACTGATCCAAACACACTTGAGTCCTGCCTGGGTTATTTGTGCAGAACTTCAAAAATGGATGAGATCACCTGGTGAATGTTAAATGCTGCTTCCCAGTTAAAATACAGCCTCAGCATCTCTTCCGGCCACGGGTGATGTAGGGGTTGGATGCACTCAGGAGGACTAATGCTCAAGGTTACTGTGTCACCCAGTGAGCTGTTGCCTCAATTTTCAGCTGACGGCACTTTATGTACAGGGGACTGCAAGGAATTGAACTGGGGGCTGACCACAGAGGGACTCAACACCAGCCATTCAGAAGGTAAGAAAGATGAGAAGTCACAGCCCACCTGAACTGGGAAGGCAGGGCTGGAGCTTCCCTTCAGGGTGGCAAGCAACAGATCTACCTGATTAAAAATTAATTTTTTTATAATAAGAAAGCTCTACCCAGTGAGCCCCATCATTAGAGACTGCCGTCATCACAAGCACTGGCAGCAGAGCCTGATTGATGGGAATGGATGAACAGAGGCAAGGGCTAACCAAGACGAGTTCCGTTTCTAGTATAAAAACCCATTCCATGCTTAAACCTGGGATGATTTTTATTTTCACGTAGAGCTAGCATACTTTATCCTGAAACCCTTTGGTATTAGGAAAGGCAGCGAGAGAGCAGCTGGCCTGAGGGCAGCATGGCAGTGCACTGGTGCAACTAAGGACAGTATTTGCATCCATTTACATTCATGTCACGGCGTGGATTCTCACTAGCCTTCCTGCCAAACCTTGCTCAATAGTCCATTTGGAGAACCTATGGATCAACTTCATTTTTAAAAGTTTGACGTCGCACTCTGCAGTGGGAAGTGATTGGAAAAGGTGGCCAGAGGAAAGTGCTGTTTCCCGTATTTATTTCTTCTATTATTTCTGTACCTTCTTGTCTGCTGTGTCGTCAAGTTCAGTTATCGGCTCTGAAACTGTCACGTTTTGTTCTACCTAATTGCCTATGATAAAGGCTAAAAAAAATATAACTATTGCTTATGGGACTTTGGCACCAAAGAGCTTGTTCTGTTGTGTTGCCACGGTGGGAAATGCTAATAACCGAACTTTATTTGTAAAATAAGTGTTTTTTCTTGGATCTACTGCTCTTCTGCAGACCTGTTTCAACAAGGGCACTTCTTAAGGTGACCTTTTCATGGTCAATACCTTCCTGTTGGAAACAATTCCTAGGTAAAACATTTTGCCAGCTATCATTTTGCTCACCTATTATCTTCAACTAATGATGAAAAAGGCTGGATATGTCCCTGCTCGATGCTGGATTTGGGGCTGGCCAGAGCAGAGCGCTTGTCCTGCACCCCCAAAAAGTCCTGTTGAGGTAGGATCACATTTGGCCAAGTCCCATTATTTCCCTTCTCAGCTAATAAGGTTAAAATTGCAGCTGCTTCCTCACTTCCAGATGCTTAATGTCTTTGATTTCAGGTCTGACTCCATGTGTATACGTGGAGACCTCACAGATTTTGACACATGGGGATACTGAGCGTGACCACGTGCGATCTCCAGGACTTAACCAAACCAGCAGCAAGAACTGGGACACACAGGCTATATTCAAGCTGTGATTTGATTCTTCTGGATTTACCCGTGGGGTTGCTACCCCATCGTGATGAGGATGCTGGCTTAGAGGGGTGTGGGCGAGTAAGGGGCCACAACCCCCCTCTAGGCACTGCACCTTGCTCAGTACCCGGTATTAATCCAGACCAGCAAATCTCCCGGGCCAGATAATCCCGTTGCAAGCTGTCCCTTCCACCCCCGAAGGGGCTTGAATTAGGTCAACAAGGTTTACATTTGCATTTTATTTATTTATCTATTTTTTTTTTTCCTGGATACGCGCACACGTCCCCTCCCCCGTGGGTTCCCTCAAGCCCCGAGGAGGCGGGGAGGGAGGCGGGGAGCGGCGGGAGCTTTAGCCGATGGCAGCGGCTGCCCGGCGGCGGATGCCAGCGGCGGCCGGGCGATGGCGAGGAGCCGGGCGGCTTACGAGTACACGGAGGCGGAGGACAAAAGCATGCGGCTGGGTTTCCTCCTCATCGCCGCCGGTTTGCTCTCCCTGCTGGGTTTGGGTTGTTGCTGGCTTCGTCCGGCGCTGCAGGAGCGAGGAGGCGGCGGTTCCACCAACTGCACGGTGCTGGCGGTGCGGCAGCTGGGGGAACGCTTCGCCTGCACCTTCTCCTGCGGGGCTGCCTGCCGGGGCACCGCCCGCTACCCCTGCCTCCAGGTCCTGGTCCGCACCTCCCGCTCCTCCATCCCTGCTCTGCTCCATGAGGACGAGCGGCAGCTCCGCACCAACCCCAAGGTGAGATCCGCGCTCCCAACGTGCGGGGCAGGGGGGTGGGTCCCCCAGGGCAAATCTTGCCCTCTCCCCGCTGTGGCCGATTGCCCGGTCACCCCCCTTTGTGCCCTTTTTTGGAGTCGGGGTGCCCCGCAACTGTCCTCCGGGGCAGCTGGGAGGGAATGAATGAAGTTGCAGAGCATCCATCCCAAATGCCCCTGGGCTGTTACTCAGCAAAAGGTATATATATATATATGTACTATGTATAGTAATACTATATAGGGGGTGTCTATATAGAGAGTGTATGGACATATACACATTATATATAGTACTGCACTATACTATATACCATAGTATAACAGTACACATGCATACTATATGTAAATATATAGATATTATCTTTTTTTGCCCTGAACAGTCCCTGATCACCCTTTTCCCAGGGGAGTGGTTTTGCCCCAGCGCACTCCTCGGGCAGCTCCAATGCCAGTCCCTAGTCCCTGGTCCCCAGTCTGCCCCCCAGCAGCCCTGGGACAGTGGTGGGAAGCTGGAGAGAAACTCCTGCTGCTGGTGGAGATCTATCTGCCTGAACAGTGACGGATGCTGTTGCGCTGCGTGTCCCGGAGGATGAGGGGGCTTCCCAGAGCAGCTTCCCGAAGTGCAAAGAGAAATTTTAACAGAGCCACTGCTGATGGGGCACTGGGGAGAGAGGGCTGCCCCGAAACAGAAGTTTCCTCTGTCCTCTTTCGATTCTGAAACTTCCCCATCACCCAGATGAAAAGGGACCAAGCTGCATTTTTCAGCAAGCTGGGATAGCCTGAAAGCAATGTGTGACTGATCTTTCTTTCTTTAAAGGCACTTGTTCTGCTTTCTCCTTTTTCTCTTCAAGCTGAGTAAAGGCCACCTTGCCAGCATGGTGCCTGAGGGAAGGTTTCGTTCAGTAGTTCCCAGAAAATAAAAAATGTGGTGGAATCCTGCCCCCTACCCCCACCAAAAGAACCTGAAATTGGGAGCGTACAGGAGAAGCAAATTTCAGCTCTTTGATTCAACAGAGAGGTGGATGTAGCTCA
Organism: Jacana jacana; assembly: GCA_013400555.1. Classification (NCBI taxonomy): domain Eukaryota; kingdom Metazoa; phylum Chordata; class Aves; order Charadriiformes; family Jacanidae; genus Jacana; species Jacana jacana. The sequence goes on from VZTM01021182.1 coordinate 12,398, forward strand.
GCACCAAGGGTCACACCAAGCATGATGCAGGGGTCTGCGTGCAGGTGCTGGGGAGCAGAATTGCATGTCCAGATTGGGATGTGCAGCCTCACATCTCGGCAGTCATTGTTACACCAGTGTGGAGCAGTCCCTTAGAAGGTGCATTAAGTTGAAAGCTCAGGGTTTGAGGGGTTGGTTTGTTTTTTTCCCTTGGCAGCTTGTAGGCTCGAAAGGGTATAGGGGCAAAAATCAGCAAAGTAAGAAGCAGGATGATAAATAAGACAGGATTTGGATTAAATTGTTGGCACCGCTCAGAAGCGATAGCGATGAAGCTGCAGTGCTGGACGGTGCCCGATAGCGAAGCGAGTGAAGCACTGGCCTATGAGGGACCTTTGCAAACTTCACCTTTCCCTGGGGTGCTGCTGCCAAGGGTCCCCACGGAGAGGGCTGTGGTTACAGAGAGGTGCACTGTGACCACCCAGCTGTCTGAGCACCAGGGCTTTTCTAAACCTCCCCCCATCTTCAGGTGAGTTTGGGGGTAGTTGGTGAAATGCCCTTTGGAGATGGGGCGAAGCTGCTGTGTTGCCAGAGAGGGTGCAGTGTGGCTGTCCCTGAGCACAGCCATTGAGCCTTTTCTGGCTGTTCCCAGCAGGGATGGGAGGTGAGAGCTGAGCGATGAGCCCTGCCACCAGCACACCTGGACTCAGCAACTTTTGCAGCATCCTCAGTTTCAGCAGAAGCTTTCGACCGCAGCATCTCTCTGAGTAGTTTGAGTGGGTTTTTTGTTTTGTTTTGTTTTGTTGGTTTTTACTTCTTGATCCTGTCTTCTTCTGCCTTTCTAGAAATCTGTTGGGAAGTGGAGGATTGCACCCGCCTAGGGGCTGGATCGCAATTTCTGCAGGGAGGTACTTAAGAGTTTAACAGCAATCCTTGTAAATGTCACTCAGAAGCCCATTTTTATTTTGTAATTAATAAGGAAACACGGGGCTGTGTGTTGGCAGCACATTGAACTTCGTGCTCTTGCAAATATAATCTGTTTCCTCGAGCTTGCACCTTGCCTCTCTAGGTGCGGGGTGTTTACCCCGGGATATTGACTGCTGAGGACTGAATCTGATGTACCAGATGAAACCAAGCAGAAAGGATGGGTTTGTTAGTTTGGTTTTTGGTGTTTTATGTTTTTGTTTTTCTGATGTAACTGTATTTTCTGGTAGTAATTGAATTTAACTAAGTGGAAAACAACAGAAAAAAAATGCACTCCAATTATTTTTCTTACCTTTAGAAGTTATGTAAAACCAGCACAAAATAAGAAGAAAAGTTGTTTAGGTCTCATTAGGCAAATGTACTGTCTTAAGCATGTTTTAATGAAGTGTGTACAACCGTCCCTTTGGTTTTCTCTTTCTCCTCTAGCTCAACGTGTATAGAGCTGAATGGTTATACTTGACTTTTAATTTTTATACTAAAGTAACAGTGTCTTTGAAAGCTTTCAGGATTTTGTGCTGTCAGTAGGTTAGTCATAGCAACAGAGTAGGAATCTGCTGGGTTTGACGCTTAGGATCTAGAATGGATTTATGAATGAACACTTAGGGAGTTGTTTAAGCCTTCCAGTTTCCAACACCTTCTTCCAGCACGCTTGCTTGGGGTCATGCAATTACACAAAGGATAAGTTAACTAGTGCCAGCTAACTAGGAGGGGAAAAGAAATGGAATGGTTTTGTTTGGAATGGTCTTAAAATTTTAGGTTCTGTCTAGCTGCTTCTCTGTGTGGGATAGAATTTCATCCTGGGAAATCCATAGTACAGAAAAGGCATCTTTCAGGCTCTTACACCATGAAACAATACTGAATGGTGGTTTCTCTCTACCTCCAAAATTCCCAGTGTATTGGACTAAAAATATTCTACTTTCTGTAGTAGAGTGGGCTGGCATATAAACATACTGGCAGCTACCAATCTCTCTGTTCTAGTGCAGTCTAGCTGCACAAAAAAAGAATCTTTTTTTCTCTCATGTTTCCTAAGATAATCACATCATCGTACAGCCCAGGATTCATTTTAGCTCTTAAAAGATTATATAGCTGGGTCAGAGTTAATCCAGAAATGTATATATAAAGCACTGGGCATGATGATTTTGTGTTCAGTCTGAGTGATTTGTGGATTTCTTTTTTTCTTTTTTTTTCTTTAAATGTTGTCTCAGAGGAAGAAATTTCAGCAGAGGGATGGTAGCCTTTCTTCAGCTGCCTTGATAGCAATAATAATCTCGGAGATAAGGCTTAAGGGGGATTAATTCCCAAGTCAATTTGTCGCTATCGTTCTGGCCATTGAGTGTGTTGGCGGCGCATACAGCGAGCGTGGGGACCAGGCTACAGGTTTGGTTGGGTGGAATGAGAGAGGAGCAAGTCAGCTGCTAAAAAAATCTGCTTTCTGGCTTTTTAGATTTCTGGCTTTAAGCTGCTCTGTCATTCTGTGCTTAAAGTTAAGCGTAGGGCCAGAAGATCGTTCCCACTCTTTTGGTGAGGAAACTTTTAGGGTAGTGACTGGTGAGCCTGATCTTAGCATCTGTACAGCAGCAGGACCCGGTTGTCCCTGTCCCCAGGCCGGGGAGCAGAGCAGCCAGCTGCTGCTCCCCATCTGTGTGTGTTCCTGTCATGCTTCTTTCCGTAACCGCTCAGCCTGATGAGGTGATGTACAGCTACCTCTTCTCTGTACTTGTAAATAGAATTGGGTTTGGGTTTTGGACTCTCTTAAAGATGACCCAGGACAGAGGAGGTTTAATACCCAGCCCTACAATAATTTTGGGACAATCGGGTTCATCTGGTGAAGTATCACATTGGATGTTCAGGCTGGTGCCCATGACGGGCAAACTCTGCAAAGGCTGTCTCGTGATTTCACTGGAAGTAGCCCCAGGTGCCCACCCCGCTCCCCTCCCATCTCATCTGGGGCACCTCTCGCTGCCTCGAGCCCCTGTGTGGTGTTGTGGGTTTGGTCACTCCTGATGGGTTTGTCTGTGCTGACAGATACAGGTGAAAAACCAGATGTGATGCTCAGCTCCAGCTCCCTAGGCACAGCCAGCTGGGAGGGGGGCATTGTTTTGTACTAGTGGAGAGAGTCGCCCTGCTGGCTGGGTGCCAGGTGCCCACCAAAGCTGCTCTGTCACTGCCCCTCCTCAGCTGGGCAGGGGAGAGAAAATATAATGAAAGGCTTGTGTGTTGAGATAAGGACAGCGAGATCACTCAGCAATTACCGTCACTGGCAAACCAGACTCAGCTCAGGGAAATTAATTTAATTTATTGCCAATCAAATTAGAGAAAGGTAATGGGAAATAAAACCAAACGTTCAAACACCTTCCCCTCACCCCTCTCTTCTTCCTGGGCTTGACTTCACTCCCGAATTCTCTACCTCCTCCCTCTGAGAAATGCAGGGGGACAGGAAGTGTGGATTGCAGTCAGTTCATCACATGTTGTCTCAGCTACTTCTTTCTCATACTCTTCCTCTGCTCCAGCGTGGGGTCCCTCCATGAGCTTTTCCAACATGATTCCTTCCCGCAGGTTGCAGTTCTTCATAAACTGCTCTAGTGTGGGTCTCATCCATGGGGTGCAGCCCTTCAGGAACAGATTGCTTCAGCATGGATCGCCCACAGGGTCACAAGTCCTGCCAGCAAACCTGCTCCAGCATGGGCTCCTCTCTCCATGGGGCCACAGGTTCTTCCAGGAGCCTGCTCTAGCACAGGCTTCTCACCGGGTTACAGCCTCCTTTGGGCATCCACTTGCTCAAGCATGGGGTCCTCCACAGGCTGCAGGTAGATAGCCGCTCCGCCATTAACCTCCACAGGCTGCAGGGGGACAACCTGCCTCACCATAATCTTCACCAGGAGCTACAGGAGAATCTCTGCTCTGGTGCCTGGAGCACCTCCTTCCCCTCTTTCTTCACTAACCTTGGTGACTGCAGGGTTGTCCCTCTCACATAGTCTCATGCTTCTTCTCTGGCTACCATGCCACAGCAGCTTTTTCCCCTTCTTAAATATGTTATCCCGGCAGCTTTACCTCCATTGCTGATGGGCCAGCGACAGGTCCCTCCTGGAGCTGGCTGGCATTGGCTCTGTTGGATGTGGGGGGAAGCTTCTAGCAAGCTTCCCCTGCAGCCCTTTTCACTACTAAAACCTTTCCACACAAATGCAGTACACATGGAGATCAAGTCAGCAATTGTTGGCTATAATGGTGCGTTATACTCTTGCGGTGATTTTTAGCTAGAGCACCCTTTCCTTTTATTGCAAGCTTCCCAACCTGCACAGCACACCACGTGGGGGTTCTCTGCCATGCCAAGCAAATGGTATGTGCTGTGTTACCAGCAGCCAGGAGGATGGTCCTTGACAAGTTGCTTGGAGACTGAGACTGGAGACTTACTTCTTAGTGCCATTGGTTTGTCTTCTGATGGGCTGAGTCACTTCTACTTTGGGTCCTTATGTCAGTTTGCATCTGAGACTTCCTTAGTCTCATCTTGTAGACAGTGTCTTCCAGGCTTAAGACAGTTTGCCTCAGAGCCTACCAAGTCTGGCTTCTTTTTCACAAAAATGTGAGTGGATTAGGCAGGAATTCGTCTTTGAAAGCATGGAATGCAAACTGAAATCTAAACCATGGTCAAGAGTTCATGCCTCTGCCCTTTCTCTGTGATATGGAAGAGTATCCGCTCTGCTGAAATGTTCAGAGGGAGCGAGAATCTTCCCAGGCATCTGCAGAGACACTGGGGTGTGAGAATCCAGCAGCAAACACAGATGCAAATCTTACAAAACCTTGGTGGAAAGGTATATTAGCTGCTCGCTGACATTTTTACTGAATTGAATCCTGAGTCATCTATCCAAACACTGGCTTTGATTGAAGGGGGAATATTATTAGCCTGATACTGATTTTGAGCTGTATAATTGAGATTGTATTTGAATTACATAATAATTTTATCGTTGCTATGACATAGCGTAGGAGGTGCGATTATGGCACTGAGTATCAATAGATCCACTGAAAAGGCCTCTTCTCCATTAGATTTATTCTGAGTGTCTAATCTTAAGTACTCTTCTCCAACTTCATTGTAACTTGTTTAAGGGAAAAACACCAAAGAAATGTAGAGTGGGACACTTCCACTGAAAATGGATGTTGCTGCATGAGCTTCGGTTGAGCACAAGGTGTCCTAGCTTCCTCTTGGTGTTTGTTTATGTTTTGCTGGTAGGACTTCATGCTGTGCCTTGTGGGGGAGGACTGCAGAATTAACCTTTCACAAACTGCCAGTTGCCAAAGGGGGAGGCTGTTTCATGTTCATCCACCAGCTCACGGCGGTGAAAGTTGCAGGTTATGCTTCCCTTTTATGTGTGTGCTGATTGTGTTTTGGAGGGTGATACAACCAATCAAGCAAAGTCCCCAAGAAGTGTGCCTGGGAGATTGAGAAAAAGAGACATCCAGCATCTATGTGAATCAGAAGGAGCCAAAGTGAGCATCAAGTTGGTGGCAACTGTGCTGGCATCAAGCTCCAGTGTTTGTACAGCAGGTGATAAGTCCACATTGGAGTTGGACTTTGGGTGTTCATTGTGACTCAAGGCCTTCATCACCTTGAGGAGATGTTTCAGAGTCAACCTTTGGGATTCATGTGATGATGATTTTGCCTTTGGCAGGGACCACTCCTCTCTTCAAAACAGCTAATTCCTGACAGGCTCAAGCAATGGGATCACATAGATTTGTGGCAAGCACCTGTGTGTCTCCTTTGTGCTTTCCACATGAAAAGATGGAAATGAATCCAGCATGTTTTCTGTCAGCTGTTGGTGGGGTTACTTATGCAAAGAGTAGTGTGAAGTGAGAGTTACAGAGAGCATACTCACTGTTATCCCCAACTTCCAGTTGTTGCTCCCACAGGTACTCTCATACACTGTCTTGCCTTGGCATGAGGGAAGATGGACATGTTGATCGGGGGAGCCTCAGTAGGGCCCCTGACATCTTCCAAAACAAGCAAAATCCCTGCCCTAAAATTCTCAATTTTTAATAGCTTATATTGAGTTAAAACTATAGGGACTGATGTCAAAAATTGTGAAGTCCTCTGTGATGGTCTTGTCCTCGGAGAATGGTACAGCTTGCTACATTTCCATTCAGATGAATGTCTCTTGGGAAGAGAGATCTCTGCAGTTGTTTCTAAGCCTGAAACTCAGGATGTGAATGAAAAATGGTTCACCAGGTTGTGAATTTTGTGAAGGATTCATGTAATTTTTTGGGGAGATAGAAGGTCTTGGAAAGATCTGGAGAAAGTTTGGCCAGCAGAGTAGTGGTGGGGTGGTCACACTTCCATAGTGTGCTGGCTAAACAGTGGTTGGTTTGGAGGACTCTGAGTAAAGCCTGTTTAATTCTACTCTCTTGTATCCCTGTATGGCAAGAGTGTACCTAAAATCTGAGGCCTTGGAGAAGAGCAAAGTGCAGATTACAGTCAAACGTAGGCAATGAGTGTACAAGTGGTGGGATATGGTACTGTTTCCACAGCAGGATCTGGAAGGCTTCATGAAGAAAAACACTGGAGACAGTTGTGAATGCTGGCTCCTGGGCTGAGCAGGGAGCACCAGGAGGGGACCAGGTGAGATGGTGCAGCGTGTCGGTGGCTGTCAAGGGAACAGAGCAGAGCCAGCACTGCCCTTCGGTGTCTTTGTGCCAAATCTGCTGACTCCATGCAGCTGCTGGACAGATGTGTTTGTGCACTAGGAAGGAGGAGGAAAGAGAAGTGTGGTTGGTGTGTCCAAAGTACACAACCAAACCAAAAACATTGCTGACCAAGGAATATTATCTAAGATGAAAATAACTGTGTGTGATAAATCTTGTGTTCTGGTTTCTGAAGAAGACGGGTGTGGCTGTTTGTTCCTGTCCGTTGTCAGCAGTGGGGCAATCCTTGTTTAAAGTCATCTGAACAGGGATCTAAAGAGAGCTCTGTGTTGTGGTAGCACTACACGTGGGCCCATGTGGAACTGGGGCCTTGCATGTGAAAAAGGCAAGTTTCAGCTCAGAAGCAACAAGCAAGACATTGCAGATCCTTCCAGTGTGAAGCACGGAAGATACTGGCAGCAATTTTAAGTGCTGACAGAAGTGGTCAGGTTTAACATGATCAGACCAATAAAATCCCAAGATTACTCCGACCCCCCTGGAATGGCAAAACTCAGGCTGTTGTATGGTGGAGATGGATTTGTATGTCTGTACAGCTTGGGTATAGCATGCAGCTGGGGGCACAGTAGGCCTTTTTGATACCTCACCAGATGGAGAAGGAGAGGAAGCATTCACTAGGCACAGTGAGTCACAGCGATCTTTGTTTTCAGGCTAGAGAAAGTCTTTCTCTCCTTGTTATTATTGCCTTCAGGATACTGTAAAGAAGCTCATGTTGTGATCGTATGTGGGGATTCCCTTAGATCCCTGCACCTCCTGCTTCCTCACCCTACCCAAGCACGAGCCTTTTTAGCAACCCTCACAGACACATTTTACTACTTGCAGCTCCCAGTTTTAAAGAAATTAAAAATCTCTGTGTGCACCTTGAGCCTTGCTGTGCATAAGTCCTCCCGGGTGAAAAGCCTTTATATTATCCAAGGATCAGCCTAGCTGTGTTGCTCAGTTTGGTTTGACATCCCCCCCGTAATGATTTCCTGTGTGGATGCCTGGTAACAACAGGAGGGACTGCGCTTGGGTGCTGAGCTCCTGACACTGCTGGCATCGGATTCAGTGGACTATTTGTCTTATATTGTTTAGGTTTCTGTGGCTGGGAGCAAGGGTGGTGTGTCAGAGACTTGAAACAAGGCTACTTGCATTGGGTGGGACTCTTTGAGTGGAGTCTCTGAAAGCCCAGTCCCGAGCACACTGAGCTGGGGGAGGAACTTCCCTTGATCAATCTGGGCTTTGAAGCAGATGTCTGAGGGTGAGATCTGCAGATGGCTCAGCTGCATGCTCAACTCTTGTTGACTTCTATAGAGCAGAAGCAGATGCTGAACCTTTCTGCTGAAGTGGGGCTTTGAACATTCTGTGCTTGTTTTCCTGTGTTGTAAGAGCGTAAGAATACTTGTCTTTTGCCAAGGGATATCAGCCAGGTATCAGATATCCCATCATCTGGGAAAGCTCACTGGAATATTTTGGTTATTTGGTGCTAAACAGAATTTGTGATCATGTGCTTCACTGAAAATAGGAAGAAATTCAACTCCAGTCCAGGACATTGGCTAGGAATACATCAAAACGTTCATTTTTATATTCATCATGCAAACCCCATAGCAGGTTGGCTTGATAATGGAACAGAATATGATAAAACCTTTACTTTGTTTCTGGATGCTGGCACATTCTTTTCCAACACCTGCAGGGAGTAACTTGCAATTCAAGTAAAGTTTAGCTAACTTTTCTTTTTGGTTCCCTTGGACCTTGTACTTACTATTCCTTGCCCATTTTGGTCACGCTGGTATTATCAGGAAAATGCAGAGAAAGTGATGCCCTGCTTTTTTGAGCGCAGGAGTAACTCTGTTTTGCAACGTGTGTTGGCAGTGTTCGTACATCCCTCCCTGCGCCAGAGACGACCAGGAGAACTCTGAGAATGTCACGTACAAGCAGAAATACTGGAAAGAGAAAGTGGGTTCACAACCATTTACATGCTATTTTAACCAGCACTTGAGGTGAGTACTCCCTATTTGCATAGGCAGAAGTGCTTATGCATCTGTGAATCTGTGAATTCTGTGAATCTGTTTAACAGCTGGCCGTTGGTTCTGTTTGAAAATATATATAAATGCATACATATGTATATACACACACACTCATTCAGTGATGTGGTTTATCACACAGAGTTTAGCAGAGAACTTCACAAGACAACTCTATGGATGAAAAGCTCCACAGAAAGCTGGGAAGTGTTTTTTACCACATTTTTACCACGCTTTTATCACCAAGTAAAAAAATAAAACTCAAAGTAAAGTTTCCCTTAAAACATGTTATTTTATGGCAAAAAGCATCTTGGCTTTTAACACTCAGATGGAAAAATTCTGGTTTGGATATGTTCCTTCCCTCCACGGAAGAGAAATCCTACTGTGCTCTTGAGGGGCCTGGGGACCAGTAAATAGTATGAACCAACTCATTGTTCATGGAGGATTAATGAATCGGATACAAGTAGTAAATGCTCACAGAACTGCCAGTTTTCATACCTGTTTGCAGAGTAGAAAGTTATAACTTAAAGCATCTCCTCTTCTGTTTCAATTCTTACTTTTACTACTGATGTTGATGTGACTGAGAATCATAGAAACGCAAGGTATATAAGGGTGATGTGTGGTTTCCTTCCTTCCTTCAGTAAATGGGAAGAAGAGTCCTTTTGCCTGTCTCTGGTGATAATGTGCCGGGAAGTAAAAGGTGGTGTGGCTGCAGCAACTTGCTGTGTGCAGGCTCTCTGGGAGGACTTGGGAGAACAGCAACGATTGGGGTGATAGGTCCATTTAGACTGAGAGGTGGAAAGATAATACTTAAGATCTCCAGATGAGCCAAGGTTTTATAGGGTTTAGACTCTAATTTTGGAGGCATATGACAGTTGCTAAATTCGATGAGAATGAGAAATTTTGGTAGAGCTAGGAAGACTGTTCTGGGTTGCTATGTTGAACACTCAAATAAATGTCTGCCACATCAGGAACTGAAGGAGGAATTTGGTCCTACTTCACCAGCACTTGGAAGATAAACAGATGAGGGACACAGAAGTGGGAATAGCTTGGTGCTTGCTAATAAAATTCAGGCCTCAGTGTGGGAGTGTTGGCATCAGATATTTAAGTTTAGTAAGACACAAAGGAGGAAAAGGGATGCCTGTTAGGATCCTGGAGGAACTGGGAAGCTGGAAGAGGGTGGCAGGCAGAGAGGTATTAAACTCTCTTGTCAGTGACCTGCTGGATCAGTGACCTGCTGGAGTGCCTTGTGGTCTTCAGCTTTGCCTTAGGCTGGCTATCACTGTTGTTGTCTCCCTGAAGAGACCACAGACCTAGTCAACAAACCCAGGATGACAGTCTATTGTCTCCAGTTAACTCTTTGCAGAGGGAAACCACCAATGCTTTGTAGCAAAACCTTGTTGTTTCTTATAGTGCAGAAACAAGTGCTGCCTCCAAAATGCACAGGTTAAAACTTAGGACACCCTGTGTGGTGACATCAGACCTGGCAGGGACTTTCTTGGTCCACAAGGTGCCAATGCTTACCGGAATTGGCTAACCAGGAACCGTGTGATGATTTTGGCTTCTGTGGACAGACAGGTGTTGCTAGTTCCTTGTGGTGCTAGGACCCAGGACCTGCAGCAGCCACTGCCTGAGCGAGCCTGATAGTCAGGAACATGAGATCTTCCACAGGAGAAGTCATGGCTGGGGTTCACCTGAGCTGGTGTGGACAAACGCTGTGAAAGTTAGCTTTTAGAGTCAGTGGAGAGAAATGAGAGCCTTTTATCCTACCTGAAAATAAACATAGGTTGGATGCTTAGATATGTTTACTTCTCCTCTGTAAAGGAGCTTAGGATGATCTGATCAGGTGCAGACACATAGGTGGTGGGTGTCCAGAGCTAGGTGAGCAGGTTCTTACATCACATCTGTAAGGGAAGCAAAAGCTAAATTGTCTGAGGTTACATACTGCCTAAGGACTGCCCTTTGTGTAGGCTGACGCTGAGGAATTGTGCAGCACTCGGGCAAGAAGTTTTCCTTATAATTGCTGCATCCTATACAGTTAAATGTTCTTGCCAAATGCAACGTCTGCCTTGAAACGCTGCCTTTTGCTGATTGTACAACAATTTATGTACAGCAGAAGAGAGGCTCGCTGCCAGAGATACTTGAAGATAGTCTAAGCTGAAATGTGTATACCATCTATTTTCTTCTGGAGATAGGAATGAGCTTTGAGAGATAAGTTTTGCTGACTAGGAATGTGCTTGCTTAGGTATACTTTGAGAGCTACGATGACTAAACTGCTTGTGAAGCAGTAAAAAAAACACACAAACTGAGGGGAAAATCTGCTTGCTTCAAAACAGAAGCGTACATATTTTCTGTCAGTATTTTTTTAACTGTGTGGATAAGCTAATTCTTCTGTGTCAGTCTGTATATAACGTATAGAATATAGTGGTAGGTTCCTCGGGGGGATTAGTATTTGCAGTGTTAATACCCTTTTGAAACAGCAGAATAAAATTCTAGGTAAATACCTAGGCAATGAATGAACATTGTCTCCTCTTCATCAAACTGAAGTTAGCATCGTTCTCAGAATTATTGCTTCATGCAGAACACATTGTTAGCTGACACCTCCTGTTGGTCTGGTGGGGCACATGTCAGCAGGCTGCTTTGACAAGAAGAAGCAGTGATGCCATTTGTACAGTTTGAAGTCATACAAAATGAGTGAGAAGCAGACTTGACTATTTCATTCATTCTCTGTTAATATAAATAGAGAGGCCCAGCACAACTCGACGTAGGACGTTTATCTTGGGGAACCAAAGTGCAGCTTAGCTTGGAGCTCAGCACTTTACTGACAAGTGAGGTTTTACTTTTCCACTGTAGACACTTACCTTTAGTGTCCCGTGGTTCTCTGGCTAGCCTTGAGCCAAGTGGTGCAAGCTGCATGGGAAAGTTGCTTTTCTGAATCTCTGGTGAAGGTGCCTGTCCGTTGGCATGATGATAGGGGTAAGTCTGTAGGGAGTCCTGCCCAGCAGAAACCAAACCCCAGTGTTTCAGAGCACAAAATAAATGGCAAATTCAGAGAAAGTTCTCAGGCTGTTGCCAAAGGTTGGGGAAGGCACTGAGCTCTAGTATTTCAGTGTTTGTGGATCTCACACCAAATGTCCCAGGGGGTCTGCAGTCATGAACACTTGCATGAACACATGGTCACAGCTGCTTGGCCTGAAGTGGGAGGCCTGTGGGAACGGGCAGGATGGGGGAGATCTTAATTTCTTCATGTTCCAGGTCCCACTGACATCAACAACAAGAACAAAAGGAGAGAAACCTCCATCAGCTCAGACCCCTCAGTGTCATGCCATGCAGAGATAGGTAGAGCAACAAATGTGAATTTGTTTCTCATTAGTTGCTTGTTTATGTGGCGCTGTGGCTTTTTAGCACTTTGTGCAGCAGGGGCAAGAATGTTCTGTGGTTCCTTTGCTGCATCAGGGCAGGCTTTATACCTCTCTGTATTTGCTGCAGGATGCTGTACACAAATTCACCTGAGCTTTGACACGCAACGACTGTCTAGTGATTAGTAACCACTGGTATGGTGTCGGGCTACTCTGCAAGACACTTATCTGGGAATAATTTTCTGCAGAAGCCAGAGGTGTTCAGGTAATAGGGCTGCTCATTCATAAACAGTGGTTTATGGTGGTCAGTTTGCTCTGGTGCTTCACAAAAGTTTCTAAATTAATTTCCTCCAGCCAGAAGACAGTGTTGCTATTCCCTACCCTTTCTTTTAGGACAGCACTGCCCCTGTGTGCAGCCGTCCAGCTGAGGATCCCTGTGTCTTGCAAGAGTAGGGGGGAAAAAGTGATCAGTGCTGATCAGTGCTCGTCATAGTGAAGGGATGTGAATGACTGGGAGGGGGAAATAAGTGTATGCAGATTGCAAACATATTTAAATGCACATTGTTTGAATAAAAAAAAAATATATTCATAAGGTTTCCCTATCCCGTGCCCCGGCCTCTGCCAGCTTTGGCTCTGTCACATAAATTGCACAGTGTATGGTACATACATGATGACTGACATGTTTACATGCCTGCAACTTTTTGGTCATACATGACTCTTTGGTAACCCCTGCACTGCCATTCTTCCTCTGATGTTCAGTAATTTCTCGGAAGGCTCTGATGGAGTCTTGCTTTATCCAGTGTCCCTTTGAACTGCTTGGCAGCACCTAACAGGGATGTGTTGTGTAATGCAACAACTAATCCAGTTACTCCTGGTCAGAGCCCCACGAGGCTCCAGCCCTGAGCTCAAAGTCCTGCTAAAAATAATTACTGGTTTCACCTTTTAGCAATGAAAACAAAATAGCCATCTCCTTGTCCATTCAGTGAAAGGGAAAGATGCGTGTTCAGAGACCTCTTTAGGGTTTCTTTTTAGTTTGTTCATTCTTCTTTCACCCTAAGGCTGCTGGCTGGGCAGTGGTGATGGAGCTGCACAGTGGATATCACCATTCACAGCAGAACCAATTCTCAATACCTGACCAGGGCTTGAATGTGTGTTCCCTGTTTTGTCCCACTAGGCCTCTCTCTTGCCCCTACCATGGTTTTGTGCACTGATAAGTGGTGTTAGGAGTCTGGGTGCATCCCCTCAAGAGGCCTTGCATTTACTGGAGAACTGAATGGCAGCATCACTAGAAAAAAGAGATTGTCCATAACCATGCTTAGGAGAACTATGTGCCACCCCTCTGGACAACACCTTTGAAGTGAAGTATTATGTGGAAGTCACAGAGCAAGGATGGATTTATTAAATGAACCATATTTGCAGAGACAAGACAGCATCTTTAATTACATCTGCTAATTTTCACAGGGAAAAGAAACATCCTTCCAGGCATGAGGGAACACTGGAAGGGGCTGCCCAGGGAGGTTGTGGAGTCTCCTTCTCTGGAGATATTCAAAAGCCAAATGGATGCGCCCCTGTGTGACCTGATCTAGGTGTTCCTGCTCCAGCAGGGGGATTGGGCTAGATGATCTTTCAAGGTCCCTTCCAATCCCTGATATTCTGTGATACCTCCTTTGGGTTTGGCACTGCTGCTTCAACATCAGGGGAGTGATGCTGGGGGCACTTGGAGAAAAGCTGGGTCCTGAGGAGGTTTCCTCCACGCATGGGGGTACCTTCCCTTTTCTGTTTCCAAGCCAAACAACAAGCCTTCTGACTGGGAACAGGCAGGTCACCTCTACAAGAGCAGCAAGAAGTCAAAACTGCAGTTTGGATAGTCTGGGTCCATGCTGACTTTGCTGCTCTAATCCAAAACTGTTATGTTACTGTGTTTCAAGTGTCCTGATAGCTGTTCGCTTTTCCTCTGGAGGAAAGGGGTTGTTTGCTGTGGAAGTAGGTCCCTCTCTTCTTTCCTTTTTGCTGTTTGCGGGTTAAAAACATCTTTCTCCCTTCCCCCTGCTGCCATCCCCTTGTTTCCTCTGCTCAGCCCTGATAGCCTCCTCTGCCGCTCCTGCTATTCTCGTGGCAGCTCTGTGACTCACAGAATCACAGAACTCCTTTCCAGACTCCTGAACCCATTGCTTCTGCCATTAGTAAGTTATTATTTTAGAGGTGGAATCCAGAGATTTCAGCTGAAATTTTCTGCTCCTTTGGCCTGTATCTAGCCTTTCCAGGTGGACACAGTATTTTCCTGCTGCTGTGTGCTTCTATTTCATGGACAGGTGACAACCACCCAAAGGCTCACTCTCCTGAAGGCTCTATAGGCTGTCTGGTTTCTGAACTCCTGGTTGTCTTCATCCTGGTGCAGCACCTCACTGGGGTTCTACCCACAATGGCACAGCCCAACTCTGGCTCTTCTCACAGTGCAGCCATCGTGATCATCTCAAGGCTCTCTGTGCAGCAGCTGTGATGGGCCACATAAACCTCACAGCTCACTGCCAGTGACTTTGCTCTCTTGGTGATGCTCTCTGTCTGTGACTGGCAGGATAAGTATCTCTGTGTGCACATTTCTGATTCAAAAACACACAGGGCAGCTCTCTTTATTAATTACTGTGTAAGCCTTGGAGCAAAAGCCAAAGATTTTTGTATTAGGGCAACAGGATGGATCCAGCTCTTGCTGATGCCCAAAGGGAGGTTGATGCAGTGCCCTGGTAATGAGCTCAGCCCCAAGCAGGACGCTGCAGCAAGCCACCCAGCAATGTGTCCCATGGACCAAGCAGGACTTCTGCAGTCCTGGCCGCTGCTATGGGTACTTCCTGCAAGCAGGTTTTGTTCCTAACCCCTCTGGACTCATTGCACGATCTCTTAGGAGTTGTCCCAGGGATGTCTCTGAACACTGCAGGCTCAGAGGTTGGAGGACAGCTGCTCTGCACACCTCACCAGTTCCTTTTGAGGCTTGCTGGGTGGTGGGTGGGCATTCCGCTCTGGCTGAGAATGGCGTAGGATAACTCTTCCCCTAAACTAATTCTCTCACATGAGGATAACAAACAGACTGGAAGAAGTGAAATCCACCCTCTGTAGGCTAGCCTGTTAATTAATCACCAATAACTTTGCTGTATTTAATTAAACCGATTATTTCTGATTATAACTCCCTTATCTTCTCCTAATTTTTCCCCAGGTTTTTATTTTGCACCTTGCAGATCTCCCACAAAATACCTACCATTTTTAGCTGGGCACAGATCACCTGAGAGCAAATACAAACATGTTTATTCTTCAGGTTTTTGCCTAGACAGCCTCCCAGTCCCTCCCTCGCACTCCCCACCATGCCAGTCCCTGGCTGGTGAGCCTTCACTTGCAAGTCTGGCTTGCAAGCCACCTGCCTTGTGCCACCTTACCCCTCTTTCCAAGGAGCAAGAGAAAACCTGGGGATGAGCCTATTTACCCTGTTTGCATGGTACTGTGTGGGGCCATGATGCATCCCCAAGCTCCCAAGGTTACCTCAGCACTTCTCCTAAAGAACTGGGGGGCTGATGGAGCTGCAACACTCCTCCTGCAGAGGATGTCTGGCTGCCCAGTTCCCACTCCTAAGGCTGCTTTTGCCATGGACTTGCAAGTCCAGTGCAAGCCATGGACTTGCAAGTCCAGTATAATTCATGTGTCACTGGGGTGTTTTTCCTGGTAAGACTTATTTTCTTCCACCTGGATGTTCCTTCTCAGGTTGCTTTGGCCAGTTTGTCTGCATGGGCTCCCTCCTGGCACTAGCCCTGACTCAGGGTCTCATGCAGCACGTTGAGAGGGTGCAGCAGGACTGATTTCTGATTTTCCCTCTTTGCTTTGGAAGCTGTTATTTGCTGGTTTTTGCATTCTCAGCACACACACACACACAGACAAAAAAAATTTCCTCTGCTGTAAAAGCTGCATCTCAATGGGATAGTGCTGTACCATTACACCCTCTAAGCTGTTTTCCAGAGTGCTTTCCATAACTGCTGTCAGCTCCAGTGATGGATCTGTGGGGAAGGGCTTCTCAACTGGGCACTACTGAGCCCAGGTTCCCATCCTCTGCCACCTCCTACCATCCCAGCACTCTGCAGTGTTCTCCCTTGAGTCCTGCAACATCTCCATGTGGGTCAGCAGATGCAGGAAAAAGGAGCTGATCCTGATGGGAGAAGGAGGGAATCACATGAATGCAAAGAAATGGCATTATACACTGCCAAAGCTGATCTTGATAAGTTTCTGTGGGTTGTTACAGGCAGATAACCAGGAAGTTGCCATCCAGGAAAGTGCAGTCTGTCTGCCAGCAGCGCTGTCTGCCTTTACTAGCTTTTCTCCTTCAGTCCTGGAGTCCAGCAGTGCTTATCTGCACCGGGAAGTTAATTTGGGATAAGATAAAGAGCAGCTGAAAACACAATAGCTCTTCCAGAATAACCACACAGATTAAACCAAGTAGGAGCAAGGGTGAGATTTTTTGGTGCCAAGAGTCAGTACCGAGAGGCTACATCCCGGAGGGTCCCTGACATTTTCTGTGTGCCTGGCTGCCTTCCAGGGGTGCTTCTCCCTCCCCTTGACCAAAGAAAGGCATTTAATGTCTTAAGTGTAGTGCCAATAGTTATTTAATGACACATTTGAGGAGGGAGACACACATCTATTCATAACTTCATGCATTGTCTGAAGAGATGCTGTGAGCAGTTGACTGTGAATTCCAGAACACCTTCTGCCACGTAGGAATTGCACAGGGACTCTTGCTGTAGCTAAGAATAGCAATAATATCCATCTGAACCCAAACCTCATCCCAGGGCTTCTTTGAAGGCTTCTGTAAGTCTTTGACTCTTTTCCAAAAGGGAAACTCTTTTAAATTACTAAGTTACCAGAGTTAGTCACACCTGTAATGAGCATTTGGCACCTGTTGCTGCTACCTTTGGTACAGATGTTTTACAAAACATCTAAGATTCAATCAAAAGGGTATCTTGTTCTCTCCAATCATCTTTCCTTTCTTTAACTGAATTCAATTGTCTAGTTTCTTTGCTTGCCCCTTATTTTTGAACTCTTTGATTAGCATCAGCTTTAAAAAAATACTTAAAAATCAATGTCACTTGTCAGCTGAGAGCTGTGAGGACTGAACACTGCCTACTTGTAGCCTCCTTGCCAATTAGCACTCTGCTATTCGTGGATGATGGTACAGTAAGTATAAGGGAAGCTGTAGTATGCTTCCTGTGAAAGGATTTTTCTGTTCAGGTGCTGTCATTTATATAGCGTAGACTGGTGGGTTTGTGCCCATAAAGTTAATGTTGTTTTATTCAATTTATGGTCTCCACATGCGCCTGATTATGTGTCTGGAGGATTTCGGTTGAGCAGACTTCACGTGTTCCACTACTGAGTACACCTGGGTTTCTTTTGATCATGTTTTACGTTGCTGAGTTTCAACTTTTATATAGCTGAGCTGCTCGTAATCAAAGTCTTATTCTGCTCCTTACTACACAAATAAAGAGAGACTGAGGTGCTGGCCTTGGGGACTCGCAGACTGGCACAATGCAGAGGAACCTCCACACAGCAATTTTGGAGGAGAGACCCACAAAGGCAAATACAAGTGCAACTAAATTAGGGATCAGGTGTAGCCTGGTGGTCTCATTCCATCTACTCCTTAAGGTGAATAAAACCCTGTAGATTTGCAGGCACCTCCATTAATTAATTTCTCAGTGAATGAAAAAGAGTTTATTCTTGTTTCCCCTCCAGGGAATATTTTGTTATTGCTGCTTTCTGATCAGGTTGAAGTTTTTGGGGGAGAGACAGCACAGTGATCCCGCAGGTATCTGTTCCCATTTGCCACCATGGTAGGAGAGCTTAACAACCTGGCTGGATGAGCCATGTAGTTTGTTGCTCTAAGGAGTGTCAGGTAGCATTGACGAAGCAACGTGGGATGGGAGTGTTTAATGTGAATGAGGACCAATATTAGTCAAGACTATACATATTTTCCTAATGAGAGAAAGTTTTGTTTCCTTCCTTCACAGATAGTTTTCCAGCAGACTGTATGTCTCTGGCTGTAGATGGGAAAGCAGCAGTAAAGTGCAAATTCCACAAGACTGATTTATTAGCCCTGTTAAACTACAGGAAGAGCAGAAAGAGCCAGAGCTGAGGAAAACCTGCCATCATATTTCCCAACCAACTTCCCAGATTTGGAAGAAGCAGATGGACACCTGATTTTTCAGGCATGTGGCATGGCTGAATTTCCAAGCCTCTTAAGATGCCTCCTCCCTCTGTTCTTCTTTGGAAAAGCAGAAATTCATCATAGACTCAACAATTACTATGTGTTAGATGTTGCTGGTGGAGGCACAAGTGGTCAGATCTTCTGGGGAGGGTTCCCAAAGTGTCCCTGTAGGACCATACTCAAGTTCACTGAGCAGCTGGTGCTTGCAGTACCAATTTGTAGCTTATTGCTGGAGTAGCTTCTGCTGGGAAGAAGCTGACTCAACAGCCTCTGGCACCTTGGAGCTGAACAGGGGCCTAGGTTTTGTGCCCCTGCCTGCAGGTACAGCTGGGCTAGCCTGAACCACCATCAGTGCAGCAGCTAAGACAGGGACTGGTTCTCCATCCAGACCCGGACCACAGCAAGGCTTTGTCAGGAGCCTCCCTGTAGCCCCATGGCCTTCCAGTACCTGAAGGGAGCCTACAGGAGAGCTAGAGAGGGACTCTTTGTCAGGAACTGTAGTGACAGGACAAGGGATAATGGCTTTAAATTGGAAGAGGGGAGATTTAGATTAGATACCAGAAAGAATTTCTTTACTGTGGGGATGGTGAGGCACTGGAACAGGTTGCACAGAGAAGCTGTGGATGTCCCATGCCTGAAAGTGTTTAAAGCCACGTTGAATGGGGCTTTGAGCAACCTGCTCTAGGGGAAGGTGTCCCTGCCCATGGCAGGAGGATTGGAACTTGGTGATCTTTAAGGTCCCTTCCAATTCTAACCATGAATCTCTGAATTGCCCGTTAAACTCATTGTGCAGTGTTTGATACCATTTGAAGTAGATAGAGAATCATAGAAACACAAGGTTGGAAAGGTCCTACAAAATTATCTAGTCCAACTGTCCTCCTATCACCA
This sequence comes from Jacana jacana, assembly GCA_013400555.1. Lineage (NCBI taxonomy): Eukaryota > Metazoa > Chordata > Aves > Charadriiformes > Jacanidae > Jacana > Jacana jacana. The sequence goes on from VZTM01021182.1 coordinate 31,525, forward strand.
ATAGCTACTAAATTGTGTCTTGTAGCACCTCATCCAGATGCTTCTTGAACACCACCAGGGATGGTGACTCCAGCACCTCCCTGGGCAGGCCATTCCAGTGCCTGACCACTCTTTGGGAGAAAAAGTTTTTCCTGACATCTAACCTAAATCTCCCCTGGTGCAACTTGTGGCTTTGGACTGTATTTTCCTTGGGGTGGTTTCTCAGTCCACAGTGCGATATTGTACATCTCACAGCTGTTTGTAATGAACACAGCCACTGGAAAACCTAAGGTACCAGTTTGTTTTGTTTTTTTCTTATCTGAATGAACTTGCTAGCTTGTAAACACTGCGAGTGGAAAGCCCTCACAGCCTGCTATAAGTGCTGGTGACAAAGGGGCAAATGAAAGCAGTGATTGAAATGGCCCACTTAATAATTTTTTAACACCATTGCAAATAAAACACCATTATTTTTTTCCATGGCTGATGCTTTCCACTTATGAAGAACTGATGATGTTGAATTGCTTTATATTTTCTCCCTCTTCTGTTCCTCCTCTTCACAGGCCAGATGATGTGATGCTGAAGCGCACCCATGATGAGACTGTCCTCTTGCACTGCTTCCTCTGGCCTTTGGTTACATTCCTGGTCGGAGTCCTCATCGTGGTCCTGACCATCTGTGCCAAGAGCTTGGCTGTTAGGGCAGAGGCAATAAAAAAGAAGAAGCATTTGTAAATGGTGAGACTGCTGATGGGGAAAAAAAAGCCAATCCTAAAAGAAGGTCTCAAGTGGAGCACCACAACACACCTGCAGGTCTGCAGAGCACCCAGTTTCGCCTCCCTCCAGTGTCTCATCTGATGGTGGAGTGACTCTTGCTTCAGGATTATCCTTGGGGGAGTGCCCCAGGAAATTTCAGCTAATCGCTTCTTCTGCTATTACAGTAAATCAGTACATTCTACCAAAAAAACCCAAACAAACAAACAACAAATTTACACTGCACCAAATATCCTGTGTGGTGTTAGTTCCACACAGCAGCTACCCAGGTCCTAGAGGTATTGAGAGACAGTTTATAAAACCCCCTGATGTCACTCATTTCATCTCCACAAAGTTATCTTTACTATTGTTTAATAGTAATCATTTAAAAATATTTACTTTATGATAGACCATGTTTTCAAAATAATAAAGTTTGGTTGTTTGGGGGCTTTTTTTAACCTTTGTTTTGTTTGTGAGTGTTGTGGTGGTTGAGGTTTTTGTTTGTTTGTTTGTTTGTTTGTTTGTTTGTTTAAAAGAAAGCTTTAAGACAAAAATAACTGTGCTGATTTGGGATTTTTTCACTGTGTAGAACTTAATTTTAAAATTCAAACTTTAACTTCTGTCCAGACAAAGTCTGTCATCAATACCTTTCATCATCAAATGTAGAAATCTTTCAGAAATAGGCCTCCAAAAAATGAGGCAATTGCTGGAAAAGGTGATTAAATACTGAATCTAATTTTATTGCGTCAGTGGTATTCAGTCCCTAAAGTTTTTCTCGTCCCCTCTCAGTTGCCCTCTTCACCAAAATGTTCTCTGTCTGTAAGGAGCAGGGATTTGGAGTGGTTTTACATTGACATATTTTACTAGCAATTTCCCCAAATAGTGGAATGCCTGAGTGCTTGCTGAGCGGAGCCTGTGAACTGTGGTGTGACACACGTCACTGTGCTCCAGAGATGGCTAGAGAAGGACATCAGCTCTTTGGTGGGCCATGGGGGTTTGCTGCTGAACTGCCCATCCCGATTGCACCAGCTCCATGCAGGGTCCCTCCAAGGGCATGCTGCAGAAAATGCAAGGCAGGCTGGGCCCAGCGTCTTGCAGGGTGGCCTCTCTTCTTGTCCCAGCTCCTCACAGTGAGCTAGAACAGCACTGGCCCTAGTCTTCAACTAGATCAGTTTGCTCAGAGCCTCCTCCAACATGACCTTGAATGTTTCCAGGGATGAGGCATCTACCACCTCTCCAGGCAACCTCTTCCAGCATTTCACCCTAAAAATCTGGCTTTACAGCACAGCTTCCCAGAGCACGCCCATTGCAAGCTGTAGTTAGGGAGTGAGACCAGGGAAGCTTTGTGGCACCCATCCTCGCCCCCACAGGTCTGTGCACCCCTGGGACCAGCTGTGTGGCTTTGCAGGGCTGGCACGCAGCAGAAAAGAGAAGCCACGTGGCTCAGCCGGGAAAGTGAGTCTCTCAGCATGTTGATTACTGGCAAAGCATTTTAATCTACATGACCAGCTCTGCAATTCTAACCATACTGTTCTTTGCACTAATCTCTGATATTCTTAGTACTATGTTTAAATACCTTGTGTTTTCTTTTAACACATAGGAGAGGTATTTCCTGAGAAGGAGGAAAGTGCTCAATTTGAAAGCCCGAAAGCTTTGTTGGCACAAGGCACAGTGGCAAACCTGCTTGTATTGCCCAGTGTCTGTCTCAGACTAACTACATTGTGTGTTTACGAGTTGATTTCTGTATGCCTTCTTACTTTGGAAACTTGTATGCAGGTGTTGTGGTGCCCAGTGCTGAGGGTCTTTCCCCACTCCTCTGCATACTTGCCAGATGACTTTTGGAGAGTTCTCTGGTCCCAGCCGACACTGAGATAGCTATTCCTTCAGAGGATTTTAAGTAAAACTGTTTGTGGAGGTGGGAACTTGGTGCTTCTTGGCTTGTTACACTGGAAGAAAGATCTGATTAATGTTGGTTATACACATTCAAGCACTTGTGGTTTTGTGGGTGAAAAATGCTGCTGGCATGAAAAATTCCCAAGTGTCTCTGTTGAACCTCACCCCTTTGGAGGTGCCTGTTGTCAGGCTCATACAGGTACCCTCTGTCTCAGCACACTGAAAAGGACAACAACAAGTCTGCCAAATAAAAGCCTGACGACTCCTGGAAGTGCTGTCGTGCAATGGACACAGAGTTTGGTTTCACTTGTCTCTCACGGCCGTGGTGTCCCTTGCATGCTCTGTGAGTCGCTTGCCTTGGCAACCCACAGAATCATTGCACATGTGCATCTGGTTTTGGGGATGTTGATGACTATGGATAATTTTTGCCCTCTCTGCAAATCACGGAAAGCTGCTGCTGTGGGGTGGTTTGGTTATCTGATGGTGGCAAGTTCCCTTCATCAATTTCCTTTTGGTAACTCCTTTCAGGCAAGGGGGATAACCCTGACTTTCTCCATATAGACATCCTTTGTTTTTCCCAAGGGAGAAGGAAATACGTGGTGACACAGATTCATCATGGATTTTTAAACCAGTACCTTGGGGCTTGCAAATCCAGATTAACAAAATCCTCTCTAGCTTTGCTCCAGAAGCTTTTGTGACTGAATCGTGCAGCTGGTTTGCCGAGCAAAAAGCAAGAAGCAAATTGAGTTGATGCAGCTCACTTGATCAGCAATCATACCGTATCTTTAAATCTGTTAGAAACGTTGTTTGCAAAAGCCTTTGGAAGTAAGTAATGGTTATGAAGTTGATATGAAATCATTTTGCAGAGAGATTAACATCCCAGGTTAAACATCTAAATTGGTGTGCCAAGACAGGCAGTAAGTACCTCCTTTGCTTGGTGGTGTGTGATACTGAAGGGGGTGGAAAAAAATCCTAAAATTCACTCTTCTGTCCCAGCCTGCACCTTGCTGGTTCAGAAACATCTTTCTAATCCCCAGCGTTGATTGAGGAAGCCAGGGATTTCCTTCTAGCGGATTATTCACTGATTTCCCCCTTGGCTTTGTGGGTTTCCAGTTTTGGCGGCATATCCTCTGAAGCATATTTGCAGCCAGAGCAACTGCTTTTTCCAGGGCCACCTGCAGAGTCACCTTTTTATTCAATATTTATATGCTATTGCTTTGAGGAATTTTGTTCCATCATGCTGCCGGCTCCTCCGCTCAGTAAGACCTGCCTTCTCTTTTTTGTAGTGCAATTAAATCATTTTGTTTATCCAGTATCTTTCTCTGTTAGCTTCTTAGGCTCATTTTAAAAGTGGAAGTGACAGGAGTGATTTTTGTTGCACTTCTCTTGCTCTGCATTGCCAGTAGCAGGCAAGACTTCACAATGCATCCGAATATTTAGCTACTGAATTAGGAACTTAATTCAATGCCAGGAGGAGATGAGGAATGTCATGGGGGTATCCAGGGGCATTGTAAAAAGCCATTTCTGGTGTAAATATTGCCCTCTGAAAGGGGTCCAGCACAGTCTGCTGGATTTGAAGGGCTATTATCACCTGGGATTGTTGGTAAGTGCCCCAAGAAACAAGCCAGAAGGCATGGTGGAGAGGTAGTGCAGGTCTGAGTTTCCAAACTCACACTTCCAGGGGTGTTTTGAGGGATTTGTCCTAGATCAGAGCAATAACATCTGTGAGGCATAGCTCTCCATGAAACTGCCTCCTCGGCTCAGCCCTGGGGCTGCCAGTTTCCTCGGCTGCTGTTCACCCCTGGGAGCCCTCTGCTGCTGAGCCAGGGCCACAGTGTCATCCCCACAGGAGCAGGGATGTCTACAGAGGAACATCAGGCATCTTGGCTCATTTCACGCCCTACATGAAAGGATCTGTTGAATGTGTGTTTTCCCATCAGAGTCCAGCTGGGAAATGTGAAAGGGAAAACATTGGTTAATGTTTAAAACCTTTTCATAGATAAGATGTAGGGACTTAGTAACCTTGAGGAAGTGTCTAGGGGTTTGCCTAAGGGTTTAGACCTTACTTGAAAAATTAAAACCATTTAAAATTGGGCAGTCAACCCCTGTGTGGGTCTGGTATGACGGCAGGACAGTGTGGATTGCCTGTTAACAGAAGGAACAGAAACATCTTTGCTCAGCACTGCAAATATGGGAGCTGAATCTGTGTTTCTGCAAACAGAATGGATTAAATGGGCAAAAGTATCTTAAAGCCAAAAATAAACACGTGGAAGAGGAGACGCCTAGAAGAGTGAGAAGAGAAGAGAAGAGAAGAGAAGAGAAGAGAAGAGAAGAGAAGAGAAGAGAAGAGAAGAGAAGAGAAGAGAAGAGAAGAGAAGAGAAGAGAAGAGAAACCTCAGACCATGGCTTATGCTTTTTAGGTAATCAGATGAAAGGAAACACAGCAGAATTTTTAGTTGTGAAGTCTGTTGTTTCATGTGAGTATTTTCTTGCAGTCCCTGACAGAAATCCTACAGCTGAAGTTATTGAAAACTCAGTTTATTTCTATGTGTGACTTCTCTAAGAATCAAAAGCTGCTTTTTTGTTTGTTTGTTTGTTTTCTTTCTTTTTGTTCTCAGCATGGAGCAGCTTCTATTCCTCCATTAACTTTCAATCAGAAACCAAACCCTTCCCTTTCTGGCATCTTAAGAGGCTGCCCCACTGATCTGTCAAGCTAACAATCTTTGTTGCAGAAAGCACGAGCGGGAAAACCTCAGAGGGAATATGCATGCAATTAATCATACCACCTCGTCAGGTCACAGGCCCACCAAATGAATCAACCCCAAAGTCTGATATTTGAGAGGCTGTGCAATTTTCTGTCTGGTTTGATACGTTAGCAGGAATGCTGTCATTACTTGCACTGCCTTTAATTCGCAGCTCTTTGGTGGGCTATCAGTTTGTTAAATCCTGCAAACCAAGAAATGGCTTTGCCTGCATCGGATGCATGGCTGGAGATGCAATAAGAAGAAAAAGAATAACTCATTAAATTATATAGCCATAATTTGGATGCAAAATTTTAATATGAAATAAGTTGGCATAGCTGTAAAGTTACGTACACACCTACAATCCTACAATACACAGACAGTATCCAAACAGCACGTACAGAAATCAAACGGAAATGCAGTAAAAGTCACTTAAATCACCCTTGTTATTGCATTAAAAAACAACAACAACAACAACAACAACAACAATTTAAGAGCAGATTAGATGTGGTGTTGAGGGATCTAGTGTAGGGGAGAACTTGTAGAGTAGGGCTGATGGTTGGACTTGATGATCCCAGGGGTCTCTTCCAACCTAAATGATTCTATGATTCTATGATTCTATGATTCTAAACAAACAAACAAAAAACTACCCGTAATTTAATTTAATGAGCTAATGCAGTGTCAAACCTTACCTTATATAACATAACTTCCCTAACTTTTCAGCTAACATAAGGTTTATGTCTTTATTTATTTGCATGCCAATTACCATTCACTAAAAGCAGTTGGGAAAAATCAACTATTAAGTTCTTTTGTATAACTGCTTGTCCAGCAACTGACAGCAGCTGATGGTTTCTGGGCAAAACACTTCAACTATTTGGACCCCATACAGCAGGATTAATTCAAAAAAGAGATGTGAGCAGCTAACGTTTTGTTTCAAAAGCCCCAAAGAGCCAACTTTTAGGCCATTTCCATTCCTTCACTGTGAGAGTAGGACAAATCTGGACTTCGGATAAGGAGCAATTTCTGGTCATACCTACCAGTGCCATATCTGCTGAGGCTGGAGGCAGCACCGTCTCTGGGATGTGATATTTGGTGGTTGCCAGAGGCCTGGATGGTGGGAACCCTGTCAGGGTGTGAGGTGAGAGCACAACCTGGGGCCGTTGCAAAGACATGTCCCACCTAAGGGCAAGTGTGAAACAGTGGAAGGGGCAACCAGTGAAATCTTTTGTGAAATTAAAAGGGCAGAACTACCTTTTCCTGCACTATGCCTCTGAAGAATACTGTTTGCAATGACTAAAAATGAAGTGTGAAATTGTCAGGAAGCCTGTTTTTAGGCAGGGGAGAGACTAATTTGGAAGGACTGAATGTGCAGCAGTCAGTCCATCTAAATGGCAGGTAACCTAGATCCTAACCATTTTTTTTTCCTGAAAAAGTCATGAAAACGTGGCCTGATACCAATGGGAAAAAAGTGATATGGAAATTCTGGGGTCAGCTATCATCTCTTGCTTTTGATGGATTAATTTTCACTCCTTATCGAAAATAGAGAGCGTATGCCAAGCGTCTACAAGTGTCCAGACAAGTGAATCACAGACAGTAAATTATTCCGGTATATTTAAAGCAAGTGATGTCCTCTGAACTTTGGTGCTTTTTCACAGCCAAACATATACGGGAAGCAATACACTATAGGAAGCATTTTAAATAATGCCTCAAGATCTTATTAAAAAAATTATTTCAGATCAAGCTGGCAACGAGCAAGGGGGGATTGAAAATGGGCCCGAAGAACTGTCAACGCAAAGTAATAATGAACAGTGAGATACTGAGCGCAGGTGTAGAGCAAAATGTCTTGGTAGCTTTATTCATGATATGAAGTGGCAAGGTAAAGGGCAAATTAATTGAATTTTTAAAAATATGCCAGATCAGGAGGTTTGCAGGTTCTGGTTTGATGGACAGGTGGTTCAACAGCAAATATGAGCAACTAAGAATATTAGCAGAAGAGCAAAATGTCTTTTCCTGAAAAAATACAAGGTAATAAATGAGGACTGGAGGGACAGAGCGAGTATGTTTGATGGGAAGAAACATCTCGGCAAGCAAAAATGTGACTGTAAAGCTTTCAGATGGATGCTAGACAGCACACTAGTGCCATTGCCGCTGGCTAACCCCAGCTTTGATGGCATTTAGCTGGTATCTTGGGCTGAAACCCTTCTCTCCAGTGGCTGTCACTTACTTATTTCTTGGGCAAACACATGGGTACCCACCTTGGTTTGTTTAACCTGCCTTAACCTATTTGTTTGATCTGTTTTGCTTAGAGCAAAGTGTATTTCAAATTGTTTTTTTATGTTGAAATTGCTGGGAAGTTTAGAGCAGTGTTGCATGGGATTTTTGCAGCAATTTGAGTAGCTTTTGGTGCCTGAGGCTGTGTCTTTGGGACCCTGAAGCCATTGCTGCTGTGCTCTGCTGGCTTCAAGTCCATCATTGCAGCATCAGGATCATCAGACTGACTTTTCTCTCCAAAAGTAACATGTTTGTGCTGCAAATCTGTGCATGGCTGCACTGTTGGCATGATTCAATGTCAATGGGTTTGAGGTTAGGTGGGATTTTCTTGCAGAGATATTTTGGGCATAAAACACGCAGTCATACACACAAGTTACTTGACAGTAACCTGTTTTCCTCGCATACATGAGATGCATGCATGGCCGAGGAGTTCTTGCTGTGCAAAGTGAGCAAAACTAAAGAAGGTTTAGGTGCAACTCCATATTTCAACTCAGTTTTTAACAACCTACTGTTCAAATTTTGTCTTGACCTATCTTGAAGCTTTGTGGGAATAATTTCTCTTTGTCCATAGTACTTGTACAGATTTACAGCCTGTTTCGTAGTGATAGGGCAGCTAATGTATGGCTACAGAAGGAAGCTCGTTGCAGAGTTAACTGTGCCTCCAAGTAAGATGGATCTGGAGCTGTTCCTTCCTTCCTTCCATCCTGCTTTTGGACATTCTCTTTGATTTCACTCTGTTCTTTCCTTCTTAAGCACCCATTCTCCAGGTTCACACATATATGTTGCGTGGTAAAGATTTACCAAACTCATCATTATTCTGTATTCATGCACATCGAGCTGTCTCTCTCAATAATTAGCTTTATAATGATCGAAGACATTCTGTACCAACTTACATTCATCCTCATTTTATTGTTCCTCTATCACTCCTGTATAATGCTTCTTACGTTGCATTTTCAAGGTTGCTTTTATTGATAACCAAAACAAAAAGGCAAAATAAAAGTGAAAAGCCAAATTGATTAGTTTATTTATTTTTCAAAGATATTAAAGTACCTTTTTTTTTTTAATGTACGTTTTGTGCTTTGCTAAATAACCTTCAAGACTGTGCTGCCAAGTCAAGCATTCCTATTAGCAATACTCATTATGCAGCTCAAAACCATTCTAATTATTTGGCCCTCTCCATTTAAACATTACCTATTATCCCCTGTGAAATCTGAGAAAAAAACTATGTAAAAAGTGCTGCACCTTTTCCGACAATGAAGGGTTTGTTTCCCCTTTCAAGAGAGTACATTTCTGGCAAATGCACCATACTAAAATCTGCTCTATCCTTGGGTGAGGAAGAAGAAGGCTGGCAGCATGATTATTTTTAATAGCATCCCTCAATCAGGGATTTTAATTGGACTGTAGGCTCTCTACGACATCTGGAGGAAGCAAGAATTTCTTTTACAGGCAGCTGAACTGCTGCCTGCAGAGGTAGGTGCTATGCACAAGGCTGGACGGTGAAACTGAGATGGATACGAAATGCAGGGTTCCTCAGTCCCCACCCCAGCTGCAAGCCCAGGTTCTCCTGCTTTGCTGAAAATATCCGTGGGAAGATGCTGGCATTTCTGCACATCAGCACCTGCATTAAATGCTAATAATTCTCTGGGGAGCCAGCTCTGCAGGCCTGGATGTGTGATTGCAGGTGATGGTGCTTGCTTCTGCTTCCACCACAAGTGCTGGGTGCTGGTTGGCGATGAAGCAGTGGTTGTCTGCATGATCTGGGGATGTCACTCACGTGTCTGAGGGAAGGGAGATAGCTTTTCTTTGCCTTCCTCCCTCCTCCAGTCACTTTATCCCAACTACTCCTCTGAACAATGCCCTTGCAGTTTGATATAATTTCCTTTGAACTGCAGGCACTGCATAACTCATACTTTTGCCTGTTATTGCCTCCCTAAACAGCTGCCATATCTGGATGGTTTAAACTCTTTATGTTCACTTTATTAGTCTCTCTGAGAATTACCTCCAGCTTTGTGTGGAAATATACCCAGCGGTGGAAACAGCTGCCAGCCGTAGGGTTCCTCTAGCTCCTCTTGTGATGGTTTTCATTACAAGGTGATCTCCAGCACTGTTTCAGAGGATGGGATTTGATGACCGTCTCATTTTCCTGGAAAGCAGCAGCAACCCCATTCAACACAAGCTAGTGCAATCTCTTTTACCATCTAAGTTTAGAGTGAAGACATTTTTAATGCTCATCCAGAGGCAGATGCCATTGGCAAAACCCTTTCCTTGGCTATGCTGGCAGAAGAGCTCCCCGTCTCCTTTTCTGCTGGGTTTGCAGCAGCCGAGTGGCAGTGGTGGGGTCCCACCACATGGTACTTCACCAGCAGATATAAGGACATGGAAGTCACGCTGCCAGCAGCTGTGGCACCTGGTCCTCACCCAACCCTGACCCATCGAATCATACCATGGTCTTAAATGTAAAGCAAGGAAGACAGTGGGGGAATGGATTTATAGATTAACTGATAACCTGTTCTTTCTAGTGTCAGTCACTTTTACTTTTCAGTCTAGTGCTAGGCTAAACTGCTTGCTCCAAGATCCCTGTCTTGCCCAAATTCCTTATTTCCCAGAATTGGCATTTATCAGGAGCCATGGTTAGATCACACCAACTTGTGGGGCAAATTAGAGTAGACCCAATGATCAGGGAAAAGCTTGATTTTAATACTTAATTGTGAGTTTCAAGTTGGAGGCTAGAGGGCCATTCATTCCTTCTGGTTAAAGACGATTGCACAAGCAGCCTTTGAAGTTCAATTACTTCAAGGCCCATCTACTGCCCACACCTGTCTGTGTCTCCACTCTAAGGTTTAAAATGCACCACTGTTTTCTATAGCATCTTGCATGCCATCTGTTTTCCAAATCACTTTCCTCAGCTGCATAATTTAATTACTGAGATAAGAACTAGACAAGGAAGGATATGGAAATGTAGGTAAGGGAAATTTGTATGTGAATTCTCTACATTAAATTCTCCCTTTCAGTGTGCAGGTACTAGAAGATATAAAGTGGCATTTCAGGAGCAAAAGGTACATAGTCACACTAGGAAGCCTCTCAGCCACCCCATTTCCCTGGAGGAGGTCCATGCAGGGAACCAAGTTCCACCACGGTGGGCTTTCATATGCTTGGCATAACACAGGGCACGAGCCAATATCCCTCCTCCAGCTCTCCAGAGCTTTTTTCCTTTTTACTGGTCCCCTGTTCTTCAAGGCTGGTTCCTAGCCATAGTCCATACTTGCACCTATGGGAAAGCTGGGATTAGACCCCTTTTATTTCAAATCTATCGTTCCTGTTCTTCACAGCTATAGGTTGTGAAGAAGTCCTCAGCAGGCTGAGAACTGAGCTGGGCTTGAGCCTTGTTTTCTGAGGGGCAGCCTGATGGGATTGTGAGGAGTAGGTCAGGGGGTGGGCTAAAGACCCCATGGAAAGCTCTGAGAAGCAAAAAGAGCTATGTCTGACAACCTGTGCCCTGCCAGCCTGCTTCAGCATGAAAACCTCAGACGCACTCTCCTACAACAGACTGGGGAGATTAAAAATAGCCCTGTTTTTGTTGATGAAAAGGTAATTTTACCACAGATTGCTTCCCCGGTCCATTGTGCCGAGTGGTTACAAGCAGAGTGATGTGGGAAGGAATGGGCTGCACAGGGGCCAGATAGGAAGAGGCAGCTGAGAGCCACCTCCTTGGGGACAGCAGCAGATCACGCAGATGATTTGAGTGTGTTTTTCCCTGGTGAGGTTGAGTAAGAAAGGAGGAGTGTGTCCCACCTGGGCATGAGGACATTCTGGGCAAGGTGCACGTGGTTCCACTTGCACTACACGGACTGGGCAGCTCACCCTCCCCACCCAGCCCCAGCTCAGATCACAGCCACATCTGGCCCCTGTGATTGCACTTTATGGTTCTTCACAGGCTTTTCTTTCATCTGGTCTTGGACAGTGTGTGAAATGAAGAAGAGAAATTAAATAAATTATGTCACTACAAAACTGGACGAGGTCTTTGGTGGCTTTACCCTTCTTCCTAGCCACCTTCCCATCTCAGCACGGATATATGTGCATTTTCCCCCAATGAAATGAATGTGTCTTCCCTAGGCCAGCAGTAGAAGTTCACTCACTGTATTTTCTGTCTTTTCTCCTTTTTCTCCAATGGACTCAGACCAACAAAATGTTTAGGCATAATCCCACCAAAGCAAGCAGAAATCCACGCTGAAGAACATTGTCAAGTCAAGAATCTGAAATTTTCCTACCTGCCCCAGTTCATCAACTACAACATACTTGACGTCATCTCTTCCTTTTGCTTTTTTCCCTCCTCCATATATGCTGTTGAAATTCTGAGTTTCTTAAAGGCAAGTTTTCAGCCACCCTGGGAGCTGCTGATGGGGGCTCGGGTAGTTGCTTGCTCACTGGAATGCTTACAGAAAATTTGTGACAGCCTGACCGGATCTGATTGCCATGATGTGTAAGAAACAGGCTTCTCAGATATTTTTAGTACTTTCCAACCTTTCCAGCACAGATCTGTAGGGCATTCATTAATTCCAGTTGTCTGCCAGTTCATTCTCTCAAAGTCGGGCTCTCACAAACAATCTGGCTCCAGGTGTCTTTTATATCCAGTGATAAGATAGCAGGATGCTGGCATTTATCATGCGTGGTGTCTTGACTGTATATTTCCTGATCTGTTTGATACTTTGGACATTATATAGCTCTTTATTGCCTTTGCAAGTACCCACTTTTTTCTTCTAGTAGTTTCATTACTGCTACTTTAGTCATTGACAGGCAGGAGAAATGCCCCCAATTAACACATGGACCTTTCTGTACCTGTCCTTTATTTGCATAATATTTTCTTCCATAGCCAAGCTGCATGGAGCATTCTGACCGCCTGCACTTTGCTTTCTACCTCCCTTTATTTTTACTCTGTGTTTTTTACAATGTAGCTCAGCTCATACCAAATCTATTTGGGTAGCTTTACTATGTGCCATCTGGTCTGTGTTTGATTTTTCAGGAAGTTTGGGCTTTCTTATCTGTAATTCCGCTTGTCTCTTTTTTAATATCAGGATTCTTTACTCTCTGTGGGATAGAAAACAAAATTGAAGGGCATTCTTTCTTTGCTGGGTGCTCTACAGCCTCAAACTTGGTCCAGGCAAAAGCTGCTTGCATTTGTGCCATGTGTCCAATGGGAGCAGGAGACACCTCGGGATTATACTGGGAGCAGATAATATTTATGACTTCTTATAATAGGTTTGAAAAATAGCAATTATTTTCATAACTTTGCATCTTCTGATAGAGGTGTGACAATACAAGCAGACGGATTTGAAATATATTCCCATCCCTATTGACAGACGTGTATGTGTCTATGTCTATGCCAAGGTAGAATTTCTGAAGGAGTTTGTATTCCCTGCTGATCCCTTCATGCTTGTAGGCTGGTGCAGGGATCTAAGCGCTAGTGTCCTGTGAAGCCACCCAAAGCAGTCACTTTCCCCTCTGATTGTGTCCAGAGCCCTCTGGCATTATTTTCACCAGCATTTTCTTATTCTGATGGTTAGTGGCAGCACTTCAGCTGCCAATTTCCCACTTGGGCTCACCAGTCGCAGGCCTGGGGAAGAAGCAGAACTAGTGTGAGAACTGAGCTTGGGGTTTAGTTTTGCACAGGAAGGAAGGTTTTGACCAAAGCCAAATTTGTGCTTCTGATAACCCACCAAAGAGCTGTTAGGGAGATGGTATATTAGCCCTACCATCAGCTTGCTTCTACCTAGATTTTGAACCTATTCAGGAAGGTCCACTTAGGCATCACACGGCAAAACACGTCTATTTTTAAGGCCTGGCAAAAATGAGCCCAGCCCAGCCAAGCGTGTAGAAAAGCATCCATGAGAGACAACACATGGAACACAAGGGCTGCTGTGGGACACTGCCCCATGAGAGAGACTCACTCGGCTCACCCCTTTCTGCCCGTGAGAGGACAGTACTTCTCCTTGAGCAACGGATGAAAATTTGTGGGGATAGAAATGCCTGTGTTTCGGCTCCTTCTTGTCTTCAGAGGATTTAAATTGCTGGTCTCATGTGGCACCTGGTGACCAGGTTGTGTGGCCTCATCACAGTTGGGAGAGCTGGAAAACTCTGCAACTCTATTCTTGGCAAGAGGTGGCTGCTCCAGCTGCCCTCCTCTATTGATTTGGCACATAAGCGGGCCTGGGTGCTTGAGCACCAAAGACAAGCAAGGACACGGTGTGTAATTTGGCAGGGATTTTGGCACGAGCGCAGAGAAGGCTGTGTACAAAAATGTCTGGCCCAGCCGCCGCAGCATTTGCCAGCAACGCTTGATGCCTGACACTCAGCTGCTGCACGAGGCCATGGCTGTTGCTCCCTAGACCTGGATCTTGGCAGCAGTCTCATGCTGTGGGTCCTCTGGAGCATGCAGCCTGGGGATGAGGGCATCTGGCAGGGTAGAGTGTCCCCATGCGAGAGGACACCATGGTCACACAGCACTGATGGCTGGCCGAGCCAGCGAGTCCCCATCATGCATATCTGCAGTCACCCCCATGTGCCACGGCCTCACAGCTTGGGGATGGAAGATCTCAGCACAGAGGGAAGAACCATTGTGGTGTTGAGCCTCAGCTGGGTTTCCTCCTAGTTTATTCTCTCTTTGACCCCTGAAGCTGTGTGTGCCTATCTAGAGTTTCTCAGAGGGCCAGGACATGCTCCTGCCATCCTTTCCAGCTAGGAATTTGGGTCAGAAGGGGTGGGGAGGGCAGCCTACAACTGGGCTCAGCAGGGACCCTCTCTGTGCTGACGATGGGGACCCTGCCTGGTCACTGACAGCCCTCAGGGATTTTAGCATCTTTTGGGGTCCCAAAAGCTCTGCAACATTGAAGCTGTAGGTGCTAAGGTAATGTTTTGCCTAGAGACTTCAAGACTTTGAGGACTACAAAAAACTTTGTCCTCTTGGACCTTGGTACCTCCATGCCTGCTTGGTGCTGCTGACTACTCCAAGCATCTGGAAGCAAGGCCTACCCTTCATGCCAAACAAGCCTGCTTGTTATAGTGAGGTTTTGCATGATGCAAACTGACAGTCAACATCTAACTCGGGTATAGAAAGGATGTCAGGCACCTGCAGGAGCCAGAGCCCCAAAAATGTGAGCCACAGAATCACAGAATGGTAGGGGCTGGAAGGGACTTTTGGAGGTCATCTAGTCCAACCCCCCTGCCAAAGCCTGTTCACCTAGAGAAGGCAGGACAGGATCGCATCCAGGTGGGTTTTGAGTATCTTCAGATAAGAAGACTCCACAACCTCTCTGGGAAGGTCATTCCAGTGCTGTCACCCTCAATGTAAAGAAGTTTTTCCTCATGGTCAGATGGAACTTTCCTTGCTCCAGTTTGTGCTCATTGCCCCTTGTCCTGTCACCAGGCACCACTGAGAACTTGGGAGCTCAGACCTGGACACAGTACTCCAGATACGGCCTCAGCAGAGCAGAGCCTCCCGTAAACTGCTGGCCATGCTCTTTTTAATGCACCCCAGGAGACCATTCAGAGGCCTTCTTGGCCACAAGGGCACATTGCTGGCCATGCAGATCCAAACAGTGACAAAGGGCTCTTTGTGTCTGAAGACCCACACCCGCCAACGCTGCTGGGTCCTGCTCTGTCCTGGACATGCTCCTAGACATGAACCCCAAGGTTGGCTGCGCACACGGTGATCAGAGACAGTGCCTGTGGCCACTGTGTGGTGAAAACAAGCAGATCAATTCAAAGAGGTGGCCATCAGCAGCTCGGAGATCAATACAGCCCAGCCACAATGGTGGTGACTGTGGCATCCCTGCCACCTCTCTCCTGGCCATGCACAGCCTGTTGGCAGCTGCTGCAGAGCATGTCTCCCAGCCACATGCATCACTGACCCCAAGAACAGGGAAAGTGGCTCTGGCTTTTGCAGCTCCTCTAAAATGCAACACTTCCCACAAATTAATTGTAATGTTGTTTTTCCCTCTCTCTCTCTCTCTCTTTTTTTTCCCTTCTGCTGTTGCTGCTGGGGTTTTTGGACAGGTCAGGGCTGGCATTGCGCATGAGTGATGTGCAAAGGCTTGGTTAATGATACTTGAAATTTTCACTTGGGGTATTTGATGACATATTGGTATCACCACATCACACCAGCCATAAGATGTCTGACACCAGCAGCTGTTTCTAGGGCTTAGCATCCAACTGATAGTGAAGACTGGGACTGGCAGAAAATGGAAATGGCTATCTAGCACTGGTATAGGAAATGACTTACCAGACAAAACAGCCAGCTCACAGGTATGAAGCCCAGGTACAAATCAGGCCTATTTCATAAAAATAATGTGGTTAAATACTTGATTCTGGCAATATTTTAGCAGGAACAAACTGCCATGCTCTTGCTAGACTAGAAGAGACCCTCTGTGTTTCAGTTTCTGTGCTATACCTCATTAAAATGTTTGTATTTCTTCTTGCCTGCAATGCTGGCCATGTTTCTCCTGCATGGAGATATTAAATGTATATTATCTTATCTTTATTTCTGCTCTTTGTGTCTGCCTTGGCTCCTGGACAGAGTACGGCTCAGAAGTAAGATTTTATAGCACAAAGAGAAAACCTAACAGTTCCCTCAGCCTCCAGTACACATCCCCTCAGCGAATAGCTCACAGTCGAAAATATAAGCTAATAAAGCATTCTTTTAAATAAACAGCATTAAGTTGTCCTAAAAACTTCTGATGACAAATAAGGAACAATTGAGACACAGAGCGTTGGCAATAAGAATGCTACTGCCAAGCACCCTGAGCCCACAGGAATGCTAATGTTTTTTAAGCCTTGTGGAGAGCCAGAGGGGAAAAAATCTCTCTGTTGAAAAGCACGGTTCAGATCCTGGGGTGGTGGGCAGCGATGGAGCTCCAGCACAGTGCTAACTGGTACAAACGCCTGGCAAAGGGTCTCTAAAATAACAGGCCCTCAAGTTCAAGATGCGCTGTTGTTTCCAATACACACGTGTATAACCCAGGTAGAATTTGCTTCATTAAAGGAGGAGAGAGGAGAAGGGAACAACGTGGGCACTAATCCACCCAGAAGGCAAGAGCAGAGCCCTTTTCCTCCACCAGGCTGAGGCTACTGATGGATTTAATGTTCTCTGAAGACTGTCTCACTTGAAATCAAACTCACTTATGACCTTTTCTCTGAGCAGCAGGACAACAAAATCCATAATGCAAAGGCAGTCAAACAGAAGATGAGGACGTGATTTTTTTAAAATGAATGTTTTATTCATGAACTATTTATAAAAATGTGTAAAATACACTCAAATATATTTGATTTGTTGACTGTAGCTAAAAATATAAAAATATACTTAACAAACACATAAATTAAACTGACAATAGTGGCACAATTCTGTGTTCACCCAGTGTTTGTTAGGAACACAAATATAAGGAATTATATAGCGCATGAGAATGGAATACGTCCTGAAGATGGTTTTCAGACACTTTACTCCAGGCACTGGCAAAAAGTTTATGGCTAGCCACATTTCAAAACTGTGGGTTTCTTCACTGTAGAAAATATAGAGCAACATATATTTAGCCACTTGACGTTACTTACAATATTTCTTTAGCTTTCACATAAACCAAGAACCAACCTCACAACCAGGCATGTCAATCTACTGGTGTCATTGACATGGTTATGTGCCCAAATTCCACAGTATTTGCTAAATTTAGCTAGTCCCTAATCTCCTATCTTTCCTGCCAGTGTCAAAAACCCAATCCCAGTCTGAACCAGCTATTGATCTGTGAGGTCACTGATAACAGACCAGTTTGCTTTGGCCATAGTGGTGCTACCAACAGGTCAGGAGTCTGACTTTGTCAGCCTGAGAGGGACAGTTGAGGGTGGAAGGACCACAGCGAGGTGCTTAAATATGAGGGCTCACACTCATCTTCTACTCAAAGTTGCAGGCTCCTGGGACCACAGGTGCCAGAGGTCACAGCTCCACAGCCTGCCCGTCTGTGACAGGGCCAGCAGGGAAGTGGCTGTCATTTTATGTTGCTTTATATTCACACGAGCTGCAGGTCTGAAGCAAACTGCAAGACATCTGAACAGAATGTGAGTGCCTGCCATGGCACTGCTCAGCAGCAAAGCTGGGGCTGCGGGAGGTTCCAGCTCTCAATGTCAGACGCGCTTCTCCAATCTGTGGCCCCGATCGGTGGAGGAGACACTAATATAGTGGTTAGATGCTTATTATTCTCATCCCTCGAGCCCATGTATGAACTCCCAGGCTGAGGAGTACGCCTAAGTGCTCATGTACTCCTGTCTGTCCGGTATTTAACTTTTTGCTTCCAAAGTCAAAGCGTAAATAACTGTATACGATACATAATAGAAACTTAAAGCTCACACATTTTCTTTTTTTCTGTTCTACAACTGAAAGGAAATTCATAGTATACCACGGCGTAAAATAATACTTCTGGCAATTTTAGGCACGTATATAAGCTGTATAAATAACCATAGCAGCAAAGAAAAATGTATAAAGTTGCACTTTTATGACATCTTCACAGTTTGCCTGTTTCTCTCACCCACTTCTGTGTCCCATTAGTAACAAAAAATATCATTTATCAACTCCAGCTATGCAAAATATTTTTTTTTTCTTTTTTTTTTTTCTACACTCGGTAGTGGATCTTGTCATTGTATTGCACAGATTTAAAAAAAAAAAACAACATTTATTGCAATTTTCTCATTATTAAATAACTTTCGATACAAAATTTTGAATTAACCTAAAAGCCCAACCCTGCAAGTGCTTCCGAAGTGGAATGGTAAGCGCTCCAGCTGACTTCCATGAAAGTACTCAGGTAGCTTTGTGGATGATGCAGAGGTTCACAGGACTGGGCTCCAAGTGTGCAAATCTTAGCTTATGGATCAGCAACAACACTAACCTTGCTTTATAACATTATTATTGGGAAACATCAAGAAGGGAATTCTGAGCATCATTCCTGGACATTCAAAAGAGAAACATCCTCTCCAGCGAGAGATGTCTTTTTCCTTAAGAGTTCTCTTTGCTCTTTCAAGTCCATTCTTGTTACAATAACAATTTCCCATCAGTCCTGTTATTCAGCTTAGAGGCACAGCATATATAATTACTTATACTGATAAGCAGGTGTCTTCTTTCAATGAAATGCTACATAGATACTTTTTACCTACCCTCAGTGGATTTACACTGGTTTCAGATGACCAGAATTGGCTAGAAAGCAGAATCAGAGCAATAATGTGTGTGTACAGTCTCACACGTGACCTAGCTAGGCAGAGACGTAAAGCTGCTCAAGAGCATTGTGCCAGAGTGTTTAAGGTCATCTGTCATGTTATTAAGTGGTGAGGAGGAAGAAGCTTATGAACTGTGTTCATTATCAGCTGAGGGTAAAGATGAAAATAGCTGTCTGCTAGAACATCATTATTTTGGGTGCAGATTTGTGGACTCTGTAGGTGCAGAGGAGGGAGCTGAGAACCAACATAAAAATAAAGAGCAGAACGATGTGTGTCTTTCTGAAAATGATGAACAACTTGCATGCATAGCACACAATCAGACTTTTGCCCTCAGATCATATATTACTGAGTGAGTTCCATTTCTCTCAGCATAAAAAATGACAGAGTGATGTATAGCGTGAGATAATTTAGAGGGTACATGTGGTACATCTTCACAGTGTAATTGTACTGCTGGTAGCTAACCTGGTGGTCTTCATCCCTCAGCTACTGCTGCAAAAAGAAAGGACAAAATGCAGCGCACGTAACACAGCAGCAATTTCCATGATGCCCTAAGTTCAGCTGCTATTAGCAGGGTCAATGATCGATCTAAAGCTGCCGTGCTTGTTCGTCCTTGCTTGCTAACCTAGAGTCTGTCTAGCAAAGGAAACATAGGAAAAAAAGGGGCCTGCAGGAAATATACACGTTTCTTTGTGGTTTGGCTTAGACTTCCTTCAGTGCAAATGCCTTCCGCTATAATGCTAGTTACCTTCTTCAGCAAATCTCACTCAGGGTGGTGAATCTTGAGGTTTGTGTGGGGCCAAAGAGGATGTACAAGAGGAAGGAGCAGTATTTTCACACAGAGACATCTGAAAAGTTAATCAAGCTTACATGTTCTGAGCATTTGTGAAAGCTGATATGAAGGGCAGCTTTGGAGGCACATGATGGTATTTGGTCAAGAAAGGATAAGACTCCAGATGGAGTAAGAAGGAAGATGCATTATCAGGCTGTTTCCTTTTCTCCAGGAAAACCAGAGTGACATGGCTGTGCATAGTCCTGCTGGTTCAGCTTTCCAACGATGTAAGGAAACTATGCCAGAGCTGACCTGCAGGTGTCTTCAGCCATCGTCAGGCAGGTGTTCCTACTGCAAGGAGAGCGTGGCTCCAGTAAGTCATAGTGAAATTACAGTAGTCTTGGCCTGAAGCCACAGTAGTTCTTCACTTAGGCACTTAGGAGCATTGGCTGGTTCTCTGGAGGCCTTCAGAAATGTTTATTTCTCTTCAGAATTAAAGTGGAATTTAGGTACTTATTTTCAGCAGCAGGCTAACTTTTCTCTAGGTAAAGTGTGGGTAGATATATAAAAGGAGAACTATCAAGACCTTCTTTTTGTGCTGGAGAAGGACTGTGTACTGCCTCTTCTCTATAAGTTTGAAGAGCATTTTATCAAGACAAAGAATAGCTGACCAGAGTGTTCAAATCAATCCCTTGAACGAGAAGCCTCTTTGCAGAGGAGAGAGGATGTGCCTAATCCGCTTGGCTGGGCAGGATACCTGGTGAGTGCTCTTCGATTGTACTTCTTGCTAATCACAAAATGCTTTTGAGTCATCCGATGATTAGCTGAGCCCTGCCAGCCTACATCCCCCGGTTTACTGATGAGCCTTTTTCTGGTCCAACAGCCCTTGTGGCGGTGACACCAGGCAACATCTAAGCAGAGTAGTCTCTCCGTGGGGCCATGCTGGGGCCATGCTTTCCTTTGTGAAAGCAAGTGGCTTTTGAAGGAGTTCAACACTGAGGCCAAGGCAGCTATGCTGCTAGCAGCTTAAGGCCGAAGCCAGTCGTGTAAACTATATTTCAATATGTTTATAATCTATTTTTTTTAGCTCTTGCAATACAGCATTGTTTTTAATGGAAGTTGCCAGATTTCACATCCTTACAGGTCTGTTAACTTAAATGTCTGAGGCGTTTCCTTGAGCACCTTTCTCACTGTAATTGTGGGCAAGTGAAAATGCACAGACACAAGCCGTGGCCTGATTCTGCTCTCTTAAACCAGTGTAAAGAAATCGGGATGTGCCCTGTCTCCCCTCAATGCCTGTAAAGGGGAGGAAGGTTTGCTAGACTTCACTGCAGCATGTGTTGGTTGATATTTTTCTACTACGTCACATTAGGCTGAAACAGTTGCTTCTGGTGAGGTGGACCTGTTTTGTTTGGCTGTTGATGAGTTCTGTAAAAAGTATGTCATTGTGTTATGGGTTATACTCATTTTCTTCCGATCACAAGCAGTAAGTTTAAAGTGTAGGGTAGCACTGTAATTCCTATACTGGACTACTGTTCCCTTGCTTGATAGTAGCTTATTTCATCTCACAAACACTGAACTACTTTAAAAAAAATAAAAAATGAGGTTCTCCTTATAGGATTTTTCCTGTGTCTTACATGCCAATACATAACCTGCCCTGAACGCAGCAGTCCTGTTAGCCATACAATTTAAAATAGTTTATGTAGAACAGTTCATAAAAACTGTGATAAGAAAAAAATAGTATTATCTGAAGCTTAATATTAATATAAACAATATAGAAAAAATACATATTTACATAATGCCAAAATACAATTATATACATTAACATCTATTACACTTAAATTATATATCTTTTTAAAAAATCACCAGACCAATAAAATATACACAGTCTCAATAGAAAGGTCTGGTGCCTTTCTAGTGCATGAAATACATAGATTAAAAAAACCCAAACAAAACCCCTTAGTTAACAAAGGTGGTCACAAAAGCAGTTGTCTGTAACATTCTTAGTGCCTTGAATAAACAGCATCTGAAAGCAAGGAAAACTGAGATTAGAAAAAAATGGAACAACCCAAGTGGCTTCCCATTCAACTCTGCCAGCTGACTACAGCGCTCTGAAAGGTGGTTGTGTGGCAGCAGTGCTGGCTGGTGACTGATGTGACAGTCCCACCTCTGCTTTTGCTGGCACACCCAGCTTATGGAACTCTGGTTATTTCAGGCTTTGGCCTCCTCCAAGTCTGCTCCACCTGTTGATGGCAGCTCTGATTTCTACAGGCTAGAGCAAGAAAATTGTTTTGAACTCTCATCATACAATCTCAATTCCAAATGTCCAAATTCAAGGAGCTACCGAGATCCTGCTGTCTGATTCTAAAAACTTCTACAGTCCTTAGGAATTGGCTACCAGGACACACAGGCACACCTTCTCCAGACTGGTCATTCGTCCATGGGAGCAGGAAGTGAAGGACAGCTCTATCGCCAGGTTTACTACTCTGGCAATTCTTGTCCCCAGGGGACCGAATAGAGGACAGAAAAAAGAGCCCAGAAGGATGGAGAGTTGGGGGAGAAAAAAAGAGCACAGCCTTGGACACTTAACATTATGCAGTCAAGGCAGATGGAAAGTCTCCTTAGGCCACCCTATGTGGTCAACAGCAAATCAGGAGGATTTAAGACAGAAATTAAACTCTATGAATGACAGAAGAACCCAGTGAGCCCAGCCAGCGGCCTCAGCATGGTGTAAACACCGGTGAGGTAAAGGAAGAAGCCAATATCATGGTATGGAAGGGGTTCAGTTTCCCCAGCAGCAGAGGAATCATGAAGTGAGAGGTAAGTACGGTAGGTGCAGAAAGAGATGCTGTAATGACTACTAACAGAGGAAATAAAGATGCAGTTGCAAGAGTGACAAGAGCAGAGGAGGGAAGAAATGAAGGTCCAGGAAGACAACAAATATTGATGGCAAAGGATAGCACAGTTTTCCTCCTCAATTGCATTGTCAATGACCTATTGCATTTGAAACGTTTTACAATTTGATAAACTTGTGCTTACCTCTGTGATACTCTGGATTCACATTTTCATAGATTGGAAACAAGGGATTTTCTTGTTCACTGCGAAGTTTCCTGGCTCTTAACACATCTCTCACACATTGATGCAGATACACATATTGACACTGCAAAAGGATTTTTTTTTTAAGTCACTCTGGGAAATTCTGTAATTTAATTTTCTGTATTGTGAGAAATCATCACAGGCTAACTCCCTACCCAAAATCAAGGGTGGTGTTAAAAATGAAATGAGTGAAAGCTTTATCAACTGTAAGGCATAATTTGACACGATGCTATGTTGGATAGTTACTACTTCTGAATGCCTTGGTATAAAGTCTGTGTAAAAGAGTTAGGGAAGCACGCAGTGTACAGGGAAGCACACAGAAGAGACAAGCAGTTTCCTGATTTTTTTCTCTGAAAAGAAATATTTTCCACAGAATTTTATCACAGTATATAAGTATTTGATAGCACTTTGCTGAACCCAAATTTTTTGGCAAAAAGCAGTATCTATTTGATCTGTGTTAGAAGATTGCTTCTGACTACATGGCAAATGACAGACTGTCTTTGCTGAAGAGTGCCTTTCCTAGAAGGGAGTTAAGATGACATTCACCATCACAGTAGGTCAGCATGTTATTGACTATTTATCAAATGACCTTGATAGAATAGCTTGTTAAATCCCCATGTTTTGCTACTCTTTGTGGTTTACAACATGAGTCATTATAGTTTTTTGATTAATGTAGCATGAACTCTAAAATTAGGCTGAGCACTTTTATACATCAGGGTGTACATTTTTAATATTACTTTGTCTCAAAGAATAATTTCTCCAGTAAGCATATGCATTTTCTCCCCCTCTACTTGATTTTCACAAGAGTTATTGCTCTATGCACTTTTGTCAGTGTGCTGGCTCTGGGAAAGTGAGGATAAAAGCATATACAGCACATATGGCTGCTGTCTCTGTGGACAAATCCTGCATCCCACCCACCCACCAGTTTGGTGGAAAGTTGACCAAGGCATGGAGACTTCTTTTTGGTAGAGACCATTTGGGCCTGAAAGGGTGGACAGCTTCTCTGCCTGTGTTACAGCTGCTGTGCTGAGCCCACCACCTTTTGAGCTGACGGACACAGTTTTCTGTTACTCCCCTTTCGGTCTCCACCTGCAGACACTTGTCTTAAACAGGTTCCAGACAAGCCCGAAGCAGTGGAAGCACTTTGTTGCTGCTGTTTTACTGTGACTATGTCATCTTGAGCAGGACGGTGTTGGGAGCATGTCACTGCAAACAGTCCAATCTGCTGGTCTGCACTCCCCACTGTGGGGCTTTGCCTTCCCTCACATCAACAGCTGAAGACCTAGCTTTTATTTCAACCCCCAGACAGATTGTGGAAGCCAAGACAAGAATAACACCAGGAACTAGGGTCCACACACACATCAAATGGAATTTGTGGAGCAGATATTTTCTTCATCCTCTCCCCACCTCCTCCTCTTTTTCTTAAAAGATCCCTAAGAATTACTTCATAATTCACGGCTCATTGAAAACTTTGAATCATCATAAAACTCCAGGATAAATTAACTTCATTTTCTTGCAGGAGGATGAGAGATTATATTGCTTGTGCTCCAAGCTACCTTAATGAAAGACAGTTCCGAGTCAGAAACCATATACAGATGCAACTGACAGTTCAGATTAATAAGACGTGCTCAGAACACAGCAGCTCAGTGGCTGAGCACTGACACAGCTACATGGTCAGTCTACAAGCATGTCACAGCTCAAGCAGGGTTAGCGTGTGTGAGCTGCAAAAGCTTTCTGTCAATTTGCCTCTGGGAAGCTGCTTGTGAACTCTTCCAGGAGAAGGAAGAGCAGGACTGGTTACAAGAGGGATCTGGGTAATTCTGGAGCCACTGCTGGCTTGGAGCAGAAGTGCATGTATTGCTGGTACTGGCATAGTGGGGTGATTCTCACTATTGCTGTAGATATTTTACTTCGGTCTTTTTTGATTTAGATGTCATGTCAAGCTTATGCCAAAGTTGGGCTTTGTAACACATAACTTCACTTGTCCATAAGCCTAGTGTCAGATTTAGAGTCTTGAGGTAGGTGGCTCCAATAAGGAAATAAAAAAGAACCACGCTCCTGAAAGCCTGTCTGCCTTTGCTGACTACAGCTGATGAGAACGTAGAATGTGAGATAGATCTGCCTCCTCTCCAACTGGAGGTCTTCTGTGATTAAGAGAGTTCCAGGAAATCTCTGTTTTGCATCCCCAGTTAAGCCTCTCTTTATACTCATGTGTGACATTTACATCTGTCAGGAAGCTTGTCACTGATATTTTCGTTTCCAAATTGCAACCAAGAGCTCCATTACTATCAAGCTACAGACAGACCCATAAAACCTGTTCTGATTCCTCTATTAAGAGTTTGCAGGGAAGATGTGAAGAGTGCCTCCACAACTCACCTTTATTAAATCAGCTCCTAAGTGTTTAGCTGCTATTAGTCTAAAGTAATTTTCTTGCAGTTTTAAAAGCACAGAAAGAAATCCCAAACACGTAGATTTTCTGCACTTTGACAATAAATGTACTTACTTTTGCACAGTATGTCAGGAGAATGCTGATCAACTTTCCAATACCATTAATGAAAATGGACAGAGCAGCTCAATAAAAAATGAACTGCAAAGCCACAAGGTCACAGTGCCTAGAGTTTTAAAATGATGTACATCTATTTTTTTCTGCCCTCCATTCCTTTTCCCTATTATGTCAGTCCGTCAAATCTGTTTGACTTAGGCTTGTCTTCCAAGATCATCCCTGAAGGACCTATCTCTGCTCAAAGCTCACTTACTGGACACTTCATTAAGACAACAACGTGCTTGTTAAGTGTCTGCTGCTTAACACTGCTGGAGTGTTCATGGGCCTGTGCCAAAAGGAGAAATCTATAGGAAGCACAGCTACCACTTGTTATGGTTTGGACCTGCTGCATGAGAGCCAGTGGAAACAATCCTGAACTAGAAACTCTCACAGAGCTATGCTATACCCAGCTGGTATTTCACAGTGGAGTAGAATCATAGAATCATTCAGGTTGGAAGAGACCCTTGGGATCATTGAGTCCAGCCATCAGCCCTACTCTACAAAGTTCTCCCCTACACCATATCCCTCAACATCTAATCTACTCTAAAACACATTCAGGGATGGCGACCCCACCACCTCCCTGGGCAGACGATTCCAGTGCTTGACCACTCTTTGTGTGAAGAGAGCCTTTAAGATGAGAGTCTAATTAATTTATAGTGCAGCTGATGTTGCTGTAGCGCAGGCTATATAAAACTTACCTCTGTCTGAACCATGTGAACCCGGTGAAGCCTTAGATCATGCACTGCTGCATAAATGTCAACAGTGTCCTTTGAGTCCAGCTGCTGCAGAATTCGATCCAGTGCAATGAATGTGCCGGTCCTGCCAACACCAGCACTGGAAAAGAAAACCACCCACAAAATGTAAAAGGAGATGGATCAAAGCATCCACTGTCTTCACGTGATACTTTTGTGAAGTTCAGATCTCTAGGGTGAGAAGCTCATCACTGAAATGGCATCTCTGGGACTTCAGAGACATTATTTGTTTTGTTTTGTTTTGTTTGTGTTAATTTGTTTAGGAAGGAGGAAATAATAGCCATGGTAGAGGTATCTCTGCTACTGCTCATACTGCTTTCTGCTTTGGATTAACTCAGTCAGATTAACTCAGGTGAGAGGCTGCACCTGATTGTAAATTCTAAACCTCTTCTCTCCAAGGGTGAACCAGTAGGCTTGATTCTAAAAGATCGGTTCACTCGTGCCTTGTGAAAGGGCAGGGTAAGGCAAAGTATCCCAGAGTCCCCAGCAGCTGAAATGCTGGGAGGTGGGGTTTGGTGACAGGAGGCTGGGAAGAGGAAGGTTGACCTGCCAGTGATACAGTAGACATCTAGCATGTTGCAGTACATGACATATAAGCAGACACAGGTGGTATCATGTAAGATACGTGTCTCAGCCCATGTAATGGGTGGAGGGGTCAGACACTACATCCAGGTAGTACCATTGAGTGTATGGCTTTTTCAGAAGATGTGCTGCATTCTCTCTCTCATTCTGTAACCCTGTGGCCTGCTGCAGCTGGCCAGTGGATCACAGATTAGGCAGTCCAGTTTTGGCTTTCTATGTCTGTAGGGGTGGATCAGGGAGTAGAAGCAAAACTGCGGCCCTATGGCTGCCAGAGATGGCACAACAGCAGAAGAGCATGAGAAAGGGAGTTTCAGTCAGAACAGGGGGAAAGATGGCTCTGCCAGTTAGTCTCAACACTCAGATGTAGCCAGATTCACCCCTGGGTGAACACCCTTTGCCGATTCAGATGTTGGGCTGCAAGAGTAGTACACAGGCAATTTAAGAATGCAAAAACATGTGATCAGTAGCAGCTGCTGACACCTTTAGTGCTTCCCAGTGGCCCCAGAGAAACACAGTGGTTCCCTAAGAATCATTTTCGGAGCTCCTCCAGGGTGAGGTTGTGAGCGAGTGTATGTGCCTTGGGAATGGTGCTCTGATGTATTCTGAGACTTAAATCCATCAGCTGTCTCTCAGGTTCTGTGGCTGCCCATGGCCTAACAGGGATGAATATCTGGGATCTTCCCAGGAGTACACACAAGGGCATTGAGACACTGACCTTTTGCTGCTGCACATACCTGCAGTGCACAATAGTTGGTCCTGTGTCTGGGGTCCTGTTGACATAATCCCTCACAGTTCTGACAAACTGGATCAGGGACTGGGTGGTCTCTGGCACACCATGATCTGGCCAGACAGTGTAGTGGAAGTGACGAATGAGCCTCGTTGAGGCAAGCTGCTCTTCCTGTTAGGATACAAAAGTGTGGGTCATCAGAACAGATGAAAGAGGAGGGGACACACAGCGTGGACCTTCTGACCACATGGTACAGCTGCCGCCAGAGATGAGCTGGGCTTGATGCAACTGTGCTGTAGCAGAACAATCCTTCTTAATTTAGCCCTGTCATTGTTTTTCAACCAATTCATTAAAGAAGTATGACATTGTTTTAAAGCCAA
Source organism: Jacana jacana (assembly GCA_013400555.1). Classification (NCBI taxonomy): domain Eukaryota; kingdom Metazoa; phylum Chordata; class Aves; order Charadriiformes; family Jacanidae; genus Jacana; species Jacana jacana. Next base: position 59,248 of record VZTM01021182.1, read on the forward strand.
TTGATTAAAGAAATAATAATAATAAAAAGATGAACACAAACATACACTGCATATTTTAAACTCTCGTATTGTCCATTCTGGGAGCACTGATTCAGACAGCATCTCAACAATCAGGTCTCCATAGTACAAGGAATCCTGGTCAAGAGGCCAATAGTGATCACACTTCACCTGCAGAGACACAGAAAAAGACAGATTTAGTGTCAGTAACAGCTGTAAAGAATGTCTCCATCCAGCACTGGCAGAAGCAGACTTCGACCTCCTGTGTCTGAGGATGAAGAACGACAGCAGATGAATTTAGTGAGAGATGCCACCCTGTGCAATGTCAGCTCAACTGTTTAAACAGCAGCTGGGATGGGAATGGGGCCAGCAAGTAGAACATCTATCTTATCATAGAAGATCGTGATGGGGGGAATGGGAAGCACCTCACTGATACCCTCATCTGGATCCACAAGATATTCTGCACTAACTCTTCTTAGAGCTCTGCTTGGACGACAGCTAGGCCAGCAGTGCCCACTTCCCCACCTCTTGCTGAGACATGACAGTGGGCCCCACTCAGAGCCAGTGTGGCCAGTGTGGTACAGGAGACAAGTGGTTGCCTGTCCTGCATCTGCTTTTGCTATCTCCTCAAGAAAAAATGGTACACTAAAAGCAGATATCCCCATATGTGCCACTAGATGAATCACTACTTCAAACTGGTTTAATCTCTCTAGTGATCTAGTCCCTGTCTTACACAGGGTGCAGGGAAGATCTCCTACCCAGGGTCATACCTGGGGAGGTAGATTGCTGAGACAGCTAAATAACCTACCTACACTTGCATTCAGTAAGACCATTTGGTGTGTGAGCAGTCTTATTGATTATTACATCTGGCCTTATGCATCAGAGAGAATTCCATGCGTTTAATGATCAACATTTGCTCTAGAGCTTGTATTTAGAGTAGTAGCTGATTGGAGTTGATGTGATAAACAGGCATTTTTTTGCTGGTGGTTGTCTTCTGCATGCTTAAAGGGATTATATTAGTACTAGTGAGCAAAGTGCAGGGTTAGAGACCAGAAGCACTGAGCTCTGTTCCTAACTCTAGCCTTGATGTGCTGCATGATCTTGGGAGGGTCACTGCATCCTCACTTCACAGCCTCAACCTGTTTTTATATTATACCTCCTACCTCTTGCTGTCTATCGCCTTGACTGGGGCCTTTGGCATTAGTGTGATGCAAATAATAAACTTTGAATAGATGTTAAAAGAGTCATTAATAATATAGAAGAGTCACTGCTCACCCGGCCCTTCTCAACACACTGGGTTACCATGACAATATTGTGAACATTTTGTTCCCATGCCATCTTCCAGAACTCATCTTTGGTACCAGGCAAAGGGCCCTGAGTTGCTATATATTCCCTGCGGAAATTATTGCCCTGAAAGTAAAAAGAACTCCATTAGTTTCCATAAAGGGAGAAAAAAAAAGATCTTCTAGCAACTGTACAAGCCAGGGGGTTGCATCCAGGGCTCTGCAGCAACAATGCCCTTGCTGGGACAATACTTTTGAGAGCTAAATTGTTGTTTTGGACCTGCAAGCAGAAGGCTGGCTGGAGCAGAGAGAAGGAAGAGACTGCGTCAGTGTATCTAAATACTGTTCCTTTTGTGGCAGCCAAAGCTTTTCTTTGTTCTATTGTGTTCAGCACAGTCTCAAGCAATTTTGGATCTACTAGGGGGTTTTGTTTTATTTACTGTTTTTAATAAATTAGCTGAGCTCTGGCTTGAAATCTGGATTGCTAAAGCCACTGCTATTATCAATCACAACTCTCTGGCAAAGGGCATTATTATAATCTCAGCCAGTTTCACCATCCTGCAAAGTGCCAACACTGTCAGGATGAGCTACAGCTCCACAATGAGGATGCCACCTGCAGTGATAGCTACCGTTGGTGTGGACACTATAAAATCAGTGACCTTTAAAAATGTGTCCTTGGACAATTAGACGTGCCCTCTTACATAAATATAGCAATTCAAGAAAGTGTCCTTAAGTGCTGGCTAAATCACTCACAGTTAACTTAATGGCAGCCAGACACAGCCTTTCAGCACACCCACAAAATGAGTTCTCAGACTTTTAGCTCAAATGAATAAATGAAGGGGGAGGTGAGCTTTAAGCATCCAGCTTTATATTCAGTTTTAGATGAAGGACAAATTACCACTGGAGGGAGGACTGTAAAATACTATCCTTGAGCCACTTACTGGTATGTAGCTTGCATTAATGTAGTCTGAGCAAGGGTCATCATCCACATTGGAGAGCTTCACTCTTGATGTATCATCTAGGGAGAAATTGATTACAAGAGGCTTATGGCTGGGTCTTAATTTTCAACCCCTCTCCCATTTACAGAAATGCGTTTGTGAAAGGACTGGCAGCCGTATTACAAGGATTTTATATGGAGGCCTAATTTAGGGGAATAACTGTTTATACTTGTACTGCCTCTCTCATCCATGAGTGCTGTGGAGTGTTCAAAGGCTAGGAGACGGATGGATGGATGGATGGATGGATGGATGGATAAGAAGGAAGCAGTGAATATCCAAGAATTCCTCTGCTGAGTTGCATAGGATTTGTTATGGCAACAGCCACAAGAGCATCCTCCTTTGACCCTGACAGCAGTGTGCTGTACTGGAGAGCAGTGCCCAGTGTGGTGTTAGAAGAGTACTTCAGCTAACATGTGCAACCCTTCCCTGGAACCAGTACATCTCCAGTACTACAGAGCAGTATAGAGTGCCTAAGCCACTAGGTGACGTATTTGTGAGATAATGCCCTGTTGGATCTCAGTCAGGCCTTGCTTCTTGTACTTTGTGGACAGCACAAGCTGGCCCAACACAGGAGATGCTGTGAGGCTGTGCGCCAAGCATGTGCCACATCCAGCAGCAGAGTGGCATGCCGAGCAGCGAGTCAGGTGAGTTACTCCAAAACTGGCAGAGAGGAGATTAAAAGGGGGAAACTCTCAATGACAGGTCTTGCCTTAGGAAAGAGGGCTAACCTCACATGTGTGTCTTACCATGCAGAACCACACTAGCGCTAGGTTGTGTAGCAGGTTTGAAGAAGTAAGATTTGGCAAGGTTGTCAAAAAGCACCGAATGCATGACATCCTATATGTAAACACTACTGTTATTTCTATTACCCTTGTTATCAGCAGCATCTGAATGCCTGGAAGAGCTGGAGCTTTTTCTCTCCAGACTGAGTGCTTGTCATTTCATCTCTAGAGTGAAATGAAATTACTGGTCTCGTGAAACCATTCAGGGCCATACATCATCTGCCTCCAAGCACCAGAACCTGAGCTAGCAGAGGTACTTAATCTCTGACAGGAAGGAGGGAAGGGATTGGCTGCACTCTCTTTTCCACTAGGCTTGCTGAAAAAAGTGAAAAATAGCTGTTGTGATGTAACATTACACAACCAAACTTAAAACTCACAGGGCAATATATTATTGTATCGATTCTTCCCTCTGTTCTCTGGGAGAAGTGCTATGTCACATGTCTGGTTTCGACCCACGTCTTTTAAGTCCTGCAAAAAAAGAGTAGGAATAAAATGGAAGCTGAAAATAATTAAAGGATGTGACAACATAGAGGAACACAGGGCTGATCAGCTCTCAAAGGCCATGGACAGAGAATGGATGTTTTTTTACAAGAACAAACTGAATTTAAATAGCTAATCATAATGGTTTAAAGCAAGCACATGGCTGGCAGGTGCCTCAGATAGAATAGTACCAGACAGAGGCTGCCAACCAGAAGATGCTAGGCCAGATGAGAGCTGCTTTGTGCATTAGGACAAGTGGAGTTCAGGCCAGACTCTCAAACTCACCTGGATTTGTATGAATAAGACAAACAGATCTAGGCCTTTTTAGCGCATTAACCCATCCATTCAGCCAGCCCACCCCTTCATAAAGCAAGTGCTTTGCCTTTAATAAGATCCTACCTCATACTCCTTGGACAGGAGGTAGTTGGAGTCTGCTTGAAGTTTGGTGAAATGTGCCTCAAAATGACTGACTTTGATTGGGCTAAAATATTCAACAGCAGGAAGAAAATCACAGGGTGAATCACAGTCACAATTTATCCAGTTGGTTATCAAGAAGCTATTTTAGGTATTATTTTTTTCATTTTACCTGGAAGTCTTCCGGTTCCTAGAAATGATTTCAAAAAGAAAAAGAAACACTTAATCAGTGAGTGACTAGATGTGACTCTTTATCCACGATGTCATGTTAAAACAGTGCTTTTAGAAAAAAAACTTTTGATTTTACCCTTTTTGCCCCAAGTTCAGATGGACTGAGAGTGGTCCATCCCTGCGAATGCTCAGTCTTGCTGTAGATCTTTCATGGCCGTTGCTGGAATAAAAAGGAAGGTATTCTGTTATGTTCCTGTACTGATAAGAGCTACCAGTAACATAAATTATGTTATTAAGTTGAAAAAGGGAATTTAAGAAAGTCTGTTTTGATTTGTGGCTCTGATCATGTGACATTGCTCTTAGCTGCGGCACGGAGTTTTCTTGTGTTTTAGCTTGGTAACAGTGCTGTGGAGTGTATGCATGTGCTCAGGCAGTTAGACCTTTTCCTTGCTCTGAAGCACTCACAAAACAGCCTATCACTAAGGAAGGTGTCCTGCGTTAAATTAGCTGATTCTCCACATGCAGAGAGGAACGTAGAGATAGATTTTCAGAGTAGGCAGAACAGGACTCTAGGAGATGCCCAGGTTCATAGCAGGAGTAAGTGGCAGCACCACAGTGGGCTTTGGGAAAGCCACAGAAGTGGTACTGACTCCATATGGTTAGTGCAGCCTTTCATCCTTTTGCTGCCATCTCCTCCTTCAATACATCTCCCTTAGGTGGTGTATTCTCATTCTCACTTTCTCTTTACATATGATAAGGGAACCAGTACTCTCTGGAGTTTATCTACACCAAAAAACTGGAAAGAGACGTGCCCGGTGGAAAACACACCAATCCATACTCCATTCATGCTCTGTACATCACTGTGTACTGAGACAGGACGATACATGCAAAAGCAGAGTCCATTTACTAATGCAAAGTGGTTGCTTTTTTCAAAGTTGAGCAAATGATTTCATTTTTAAAAACATATTTAAATTTTACTATCTGAGATTCGTTTACAATGTGAAAATATACAGCTACAATTAAAAAAACTTGAATATAATTGAAAAAAAAAAGAAGTAAAGTTTGAACTGAAATGATGAAGTCAGTTTCATGAGTTTCCCATCTACAATACAAATGAAAAAATTTGAAACATTTCATTTTTGACCAAAGATATTCAGTTAGAATGATAAACCAGTTTTTCAGAAATAGTCAGACTCCTACTGAAAAATAAAAGTTACAAGAATCTTCTGTGGCATAACTCTGACTAACACCAGTAGGTATATGAATCAAGAATATATAGATCTCTTGTAACTTGCAAGTCATCAGTTCTGTACTTAGTGTGTACAGATGATGGGGGACATACACTCCATCTGTTGAATAGTTAGTACATTCCTCCAATTTTACAGTTATGCTTTAAATTATTATTTATTACTTAAATGAAATATTATTATTATTAAATATTATTATTACTTAAATGAAAATAATTTGACCTCACTTCAGTACCAGAAAATGATAAGGGGAATTGACTTACCTAACTTTTTGTCTGCAGACAAATAAAGCAGTAACAGCAACTAACATCACAATCAGAAACAATCCAGCACTCACACCTTCAATAACTCCAAACAGAGGCTCTAGAAACAAAACACCGTATTTATATATCTTGAGGAAAGGATATGAAGAATCAAAGAATCAGGGGATAAGTCATTATCAGCTAAAGAAAGTAGTTAAATACGAGGCAATGTAAGGCATTTAAATGCCTGGCTAAAACCTGGCCTTGATTTTCTGTCCTTATTTTTTCTTAACATTACACAAAATCTTGCACTCCTGGCCACAGCAAAAGAAAGCACAGTCCCACTATATGGGAGTTTAGTTCTCTTGCACTTTGGACTTTTCTTGGTGATAGCTTCACTGAGCTTTCACTGTTTCCTCTACTGTCAGCAGCTCTGTCAAACAGTCCTCTGAATTTTCAAACCAAGCCACGGCTCTGGCCTTATTTCAGAGCAACCATCAGCATGTGCACAACAATCTGGTTTTGTTCCACTCCTTGCAAATAATTCTAGATACAGGAGTGTTCTGAAGCATAATATATAATCACGTGCTACTGTCACTGAAAAAACAAGCCTGAAACCAACCTGCCTCTGTAGTGATCGGTAAAGAGAAGAAGGTGTCTGCAAAGAGTGGTTTAGGGAGTTCCTTTGGGTCTTCACTGAAAAGCTGGGTAAAAGCCCGTATGCTGATCCTAAAAGAAAAGTACTGTTACAGTTAGAGCTCATCAGGTATTCTGAACCAACAGCAGAAAAGTAAGAACTCATCTGCCTCTTAGAAATAACTAAAACTTTTCCACTGATCACAGAGAGTTCTTAATGCAGGCACTTGATTTAAATACTACAGTGAGGAGAGCCCAGCGAGTACAGACAGGGACTCTGGTGTACCCTGGCAGAGGTAACGGACAGGGCTCTGGCTGCTGGCACACACAGATAGCCTAGGCCTAGCTCTGGAGGCTGGGGATGGTGCCACAGGTTAAAATAACCTCCAGGTATTTCTAGTGTGTTCCAAAGAACTGGTGTTGGGTAGTGGTGCCATACAGACTGAGTAGAGTGTGATTGCTTTCTCCTGTTAAGTACTCTGCTGACTAAGTCGATGGTCTTCAGTCTTTCCAAAGAAAGATTCAGCAGCTATACAAGAGTTCCCTGTCAACTTCAGGGAAATAAATAAGCCAATTCACTGCACTCAGTTTCGTGCATAATTAATTGTATCATTCCCATGCTAGTGAATGACTGGTTCATACCTACAGAATGCAAGCTTTTATAAAAGCTTGCTACAGATAAAGCTTTTATAAATTCACAGTGAAACAAAAGGACATCGCACAACCCAGTTATTAACCTACAGAAGCTCAAGTGTATCAATCCAAACTACACCATGCCTAGTAATGTGACAGCGCACAACTACCAACATAAGTCTAACCTATAAGCAGTCCGAGGCTTTAGAGGTCCATCGCAGAATTTTTGCTGATCTGGATCACATCTTCCTCCCAGATTTTCCATTTCTCCTCCAAGCTTGATGTCAAAGCTTTTATAGTCGCTGTCAGGGTTTTCAGCACATCTACTGGCAAAATAATTTGTCTGGTAGATGCGTATAGAGTCATTGTGTTTGTACTCCAGGTAGGAAGGTAATGGGTGCTGCTCATCAGGCTTTGGTCCTTCACTACCTACATCATGTGCAGAGAAAGACAGAAGGTTTACATATCACAGCCATTAACGTGATGCAGTTGATAAGCTCAAGCTGTTGACAGATATATTCCTACCCAACTTTCTAGCATTACTTTGAGGCTACCTCATGAATATAAAGCTACGGGTGTTAGGGTGTCTTGTTGCTAGTACCAGTCTTGCTATTTTACTGGAGAACTGCGGACACATTTCCTTAGTGTAACTTTTCCAGACACAATGCTGCCATAGGCAGGCATGGGCTGAATTCAGTGCTGTGACATTTTTGTCCTGTGCTATTGGTGAGAATCTCTGCGATCAAGAATCCCGGATCCTATCACCAGCTATTTCAACAAGCAAGTGAAAAAAAAAAAAGATACCCACACACTGACAAGTCTTCTGTATAGAGACAAAAGCTGCAATAAGAAATGACAGGAGTCCCCTGAATGGAAACTCTTGATTATGTGTAAAAGACAGAGATAGGCAAACCCATGGTAATGAGAAGTCCCTTTCTCAAGGAGCTTTATAATCTGCATAAACAGACTAGACAGTGGAAATATTATCAGAGAGACTAAGAAACTTTCTCCGGGGTCACAAAATATGTCTTGGCATGCCAGTAAATGAAGCCACTTCTAAAACCAGAACATTATAATTGTTGAGACATCCATCTGTTTTGTCACATATAGGTCAACTGCAGAAAGGGAAGTTTACATGCATGCTACAAGTGCAATTTCTGTTCTGTTTCACAGTGCTGCACACAAAATTATTTTCTTTAGTAAGCAAACACCACCTGGGAGATGCTACCTTTGGCTTCTCAGCATGACTTACTGAGATTCTCCAAAAGAGTTGCCTTAGTGTTCTCACCTAACATTTAAACTACCTTTTGAGATCTGTGCACAGCAAGGCTGTTTCTTCTGTGTACACTGAAAATGGCATCTCTCCTACTGTGGAAATTTCCTGAACATACATGAGGCCATTAACCTAGAGTATAGAAGCTAACTATTGTTCTGGCTCTGCAGTTGCTACTGACCCTCTGAGGAGAAGACTGAGTTCCTAATTCCTCAGGCCAAGGAGCAGGTATGGACCCCAAACCTCTGTGAAGCTCAGCTGCTAGATGAAGAGAAGCTCCTTTGCTGTGTAGTGATGGGGGTGTAACTCCTGTAGCCTATAGAGAGAATGGTTTTAAATCATGACACTTACCGTCGGCCTCTCGCACAACCACAGTAAAGTACTTCACAGCTCCATTAGTATCGCTAAACCAGCTGCAGTTAAAAGTAAAGTTGATGGAGGATTTGGTAATCAGCACCTCTTTTTTGTTCACCCGTATGTCTGGAGGTGGCTGAGGGGGACCTGAATAATTTAAAAAAAAAAAAAAAAAA
>VZTM01021183.1:11573-25054 GCA_013400555.1 Jacana jacana
GCCTCTCTGAGGGCACTGCCCTCGTCTTGGGGGCTTTGGTCTTTCCCCCAGCTCGTTACCTGATGACGCTTCTGGAGCAGGATGACTGCGGGAGTGAGGAGGGAGAGCTCGCCCACTCGGCCACCCCGAGCATCTTCACTGAGGCCTGTAACAACGAGACCTACGTGGAGGTGGGTGCAGCCACGGGGGGGGCTCACAGGGGTGGCCCTGACATGGCACATGTGGTTCTGGCAGTACGTGGTGTCTGTGCCTTGTCCTTCCAGCCCAAGGAGCCCTCCACCTCCCCAGCCTCAGCTGCTGTGCCCTAACTGCTGCCAGGGGGGTAAGATTGGGTCCCGGGACCCCTGGCCCCGCAGCCTGTGGGGTGGGGGAATCTCCAGGCAGATCCCCTTGGGGGAAGCTCTGCACAAATGCGTGGTGCAAGGGCCAGGTTCTGCTTAGCAGAGGCTGCTGCCACCCCAGCAGTGCCCGGGTGTACAGCCTTGTACCTGCAGCGTTTCCTGCCCAACAGGCCCCTTGCCAAACCCCCTCTGTTGCCTCACGCTGCCCGGCTGCTCTTGCGATACCGGCTCTTGTAACCGGGTGTTTTGAAACTCGGGTTCTCTCCTGCCTGCAACGCTCGGGGCTGGGGCTGCAGAGTGACCCACAGGGGCTGTGGGTGCTCTGCAGAGCTCTGCTCTCCCCCAGCCGGCTGTGAGGTGGGATGGCACGGATGGGCTGCCATGTCAGCACTCAGGCTCCTGGGAACCTTTATAAAACCCACTTTTATATTGGCTCCAAGTGCCAAATCCACGTCTCCTCCCAAAGTGGCTCTTAGAAGCTGTTAGTGGGCAAACAGGAGCTGGGAGGAAGGTGGTCATGGCTGCAGCTCGTGTCTGTCTCTGTGCTGGCTGTGGGGGCTGCAGAGCTCTGCCCACCCATTCCTTCCCTGCTCCACGCTGCTGTCCCTGCTCCACCAGGGCCATCCCTGGGGACGGGAGGGTGAGGAGGGGGCTCGTGGGGTGCTGGGTGGTGGGGTTTCAGGGTGACTGCACCGCTGGGTGCTCCCCAGGGAGCTCTGCAATGGGGCCTGATGGCTTGTGTTGTCAGATCTGGAATGACTTCATGAACCGGTCAGGAGAAGAGCAAGAGCGAGTCCTGCTGTACCTGGAGGAGGAGGCCAGGAAGAAGCACAAGAGGAAGCTGCCTGTCAAGAGCGAAGACAAGTGGAAAGGTGCTGGGAGAGGACACAGGGTGGGGAGAGCCTCTCCCTTTCCTCCCTCGCTGCGTTTCAGGGAAGGACGCTCTTCCCCGAGGGCTGCGTCCCACTCCCTGTGCCTTCTACTCCTGACTGGGCTGGGAGATGACTGAGCTGACCCCTGGGGCACTGAGGGGGGGGGAACCAGGCAGAATCCCTGCTGTGGGTTCAGGAGGGTATGGGGAGTGGCTGGGGCAGTGGGGCAGTGGGCCCAGCAGCCCTCCCTGGTTGCAAGCCCCCAAATCTCTGCACCCTCCGAACACTCCTCGGCTGAGGAGGGTGTTGCTGCTCTGGGGGTGACTTTGTGCAGGTCTGGGAGTGCAGGAGGTGGCCAGCTGGGGTCCTTGGGGGTGGTGGTCAGGGGACATTGGGCTCCTTTTGAGAGGTGACAGCCAGAGCTGTGCCGGGGGTGTGAACCCCCATGTCTGAGCCCTTGTGCTCAGGTCTCATATCTGAGCCCTTGTGCTCAGGGTGACTTTGTGCAGGTCTGGGAGTGCAGGAGGTGGCCAGCTGGGGTCCTTGGCGGGGGGGGTGTTCAGGGGACACTGGGCTCCTTCTGAGAGGTGACAGCCAGAGCTGTCCCGTGGGTGCTGGGGGTGTTGAGCCCCCATGTCTGAGCCCCCTCTGTTCTCTCTCCGCCAGAGCACCCTGCCTACTCACCCAAGGAGTGCTTCCAGCGCATCAGCCGCCGCCTGCGCTCCACCCTGAAGCGGGGCAGGATCCCCATGGTGAGCTGGGGGCTACCCAGGGGGGCAGAAGGGCTGGGGGCAAGCAGGGCTCCAGCTGACAGTGCCCCACACACACAGCTCTGTCCAGAGTTGTGTCCTGAGGACTGTCCCTTGACCTTGCACATGGTCATCGAGCCGGACAAGTGAGCTCCTGGGGAACATGCTCCAACTCTCATATGACCTCTGCAGTGGTGGCTGATTGCAAACAGACATTCAGCTCCCTGTGTGGGTGGGTTTTCTGGGCTCAGTTCAGATGTTTCTGGTAGTTGCAGGGCACTTTTACACTGTCATTCCCCAGTCTCTGCTCAATGAGCAGCAGGTGACGGGGGAAACCCGGCACGTTTGCCCACGGGGGCAGCAGTGGAGCCTTTGGGGGTCTTCTGAACCCCCAAACGAGGCTCTTTGGACCAAAAAAACTCAAATCTTTTATTTAAACTATTAAACTGTTTTATTTATTTAACTGCATGAACCGCTGAGCAGACAATTAAGCCTGAAAGGAGAGACAAGTGTGGCCTCGTGCCGCCTGGCTCAGGGAGCCAAGCTGCCACACGTGGCCCCTGTGCTGCTTGCCCAGACACTTGCCCTCCCAGGCCTCGGGGGGTGCCTGTCTCCCCGCTCCCTCCTCTCAGTGGTGCTGTTTTCCTGCCCTGTTTGTTTTCCTTGCTCTAATTAGAGTCTCTAAGAGCAGCCTTGGCTCCTCCTGCCCGCTGGCTTCTGCTCAGTTTGTTCTCAATTGAGACTGGCTTCTGCTGCCTCTCTCTGGGGTCACGGTGCTCCAGGGAGCTGCATCCAGCTGATCTTTGCCCGTCAGGAGAAAAGGAGATGGGAGGCACAAGGCTTTCCTGGCTCCTGCTACAGCTCCGAGCGTGAGGGATGAGCGTGCCAGCCCTTGGCACACAGAGTGTGGAGTTGGCAGGGGATAGATTCCTCCCCGCCTCAGGGGCTGGAGAGGGGAGTTTTCTCCTTTCCTCCTGCCTTCCTGCTGTCTTGCATCCAGATGACTTGCCTGGGAGCTGCTGGCAGTAACTCCCTGGGAATTACCGGTGCTGTGGAACTCGGGAGCTGCTCCCTGTCGTGGTGGGGGTGAAGTGCTCCCCCCCTCCCCTCCCAATGGCTGGGGCAGCAGCTCCTGAAAGGCAAAATGTAGGCACTGCCAGGGGTGCAGAGCTGTGTGGGGCCAGGTGGCTTTGCCCTCCTTGGGGCACACGTGGCAAATGCCCGCTCCCCTTGACTGGCTCCTTGCCTGGTGTCACTGGGTCTGGCCACCTCCCTCTACTCTCTGACAGCCCCTGCCTCTCCTTGCAGGGGACGCTGGAGGGCCTGGAGGAGGAGCTGCTGGCCTTTTTCTCCGTCACCCCTCACTCCGTCTACACTGCGCTGATGGACAACAGGTATCTCTCCCCCCTGGAGCTCTGTGGGGGCATCGCTGCCCCGCAGAGTGGGTGCTGGTGTCCTGAGCTGTGTGCACCCCACATCTGAGGGGTTCCCCACTCACCATGGCCAGAGCAAACTGCCAGGCAGGGGTGCTGCTCATGTGGGTTCCCTGCTCCCCAGGGCAGCCCCAGGCTGCAGGAGCCTCTCCTCAGCCAGGCTTGGGTCTCTGACTGGGGAGCCCCCAAGGGAGGGGTGAGTGGGAGACCCCTGCCCAGGGGCTTGTGGTGCTTTGTGCTCCCCACTTCTGGTCTGTGGGAGGAACCAGGGTGGGCAACACTGGGGAGATGTGGGTCTGAGGCGCATCGTCTCTAACCCTGTCCCCATCTCCCCCAGCTTCGAGCGACTCCTGCTCCATGCGCTCTGCCAGTACATGGACCTTGTCTCTGCCAGTAAGAGCTTTGGGTTTCCTTGTTTGGTTGGTTTTGGGGTTTGTTTTTGTTTTTCCCCTTCTCTTCACCACTATCTCTCCTCTCCAGCTCAGCCTCTTCCTCCCTCCCTCCTCCCAGCCCCACCTTGCACTGGGGCTCACCGATAACCCAGCTCTCCCTCCTCCTCAAGAGCCTGAGCTGGGCTCACCAGTGGCCAGTGGGCAACGTTGGCCGTTGCCAGGGCTGCAGCCCAGCAGCTGGTGTGGTGGCCAGGCCCACCTCTGCCTGGGAGGGGGATGGTTCTCATTCACAGCAGAGCTGCCACCACAGCTCTTGGTGCAGGGGTTTGGTGGCCCAAAGCTTGGAGGCTGCTTGCAGGGCTCCCTCTCCCTTGGCTGCTGCCTCTTGCCACAGAGTGTGGCCGTGCCCCTGGGAGGTCTGGTTGCCAAGGCAGGGGAGGAGGCAGCGGGCTCTGTCCCTGCGGAGGAGCCTTCCAGCAGCAGCTGCTGGTGGCAAACAGCATGAGAACACTAATGATGTGGGGCCCGTGGGGCTGGCAGGGACGTGCAGAAGAGGCTGAGAAGGGGGGAGACTTTTCTGCCTTTGCCAAGCGTGGAGGAACCTGTGCTCGTGGGGAGGTGGTGGGGCTGGGAATGCCAAGTCTGGGACCCAGGGGAAGGGGGGTGGAGATGTGCTAACTGCTCCTTCTTGCCCCCAGGTTCAGACATCGAAGGGAAACGTCAAATGAAAGTGAGCAACAAACACCGGGTCTTCCTGCGCCCCGAGCTCCTGCTCTCAGACTACCTGGGGCAGATGAGCTGATGCCCTGTGGGATGCCCATGCCCCTCGCCTGGCATGCTGATGGCTGCCTTCCTCTGCTCCCAACCTCTCCCAGCCCCACCATCCCCTCGCTCCGACCTGCCAGGACCAGCCCCGTCCCCGTCCCTTCCCCACCGCAGGCAGCAGATGCTCGATGGTGCTGAGCTAAGGGGGGGGTTTGGTTCCAGGACCCCCTGCCAGAGACAGCCACGCCGGTGACAATCTGCCATGCTGCTTTCCCGACCGGCGTGGCTCCCCAGGAACTATTTGTGTGTCTATTTATAGCCCAGGTGCTTTTAAAACATCATGGGGCTGAGCCAAACCCCCCCCTCTGGCACCGACGCTCCGTGGGTGATGTCGGTCCAGATTCTTCTGCAGTGAAACAGCTCCTGGTGGTGCTGAGCGAGCGCTGAGCCAGCGGAAGGGCCTGGGTGGGGGGTGCCCCACACCTTCCTGGCCTTGCCCTGTGCCTCCCCTGCCTCCTCAGGCACAGTGTGGGGGGGGCTCTCGCCCTGCTGGTGTGTCAGCAGCCCCCCTGTTCCCTGCACTGCAGGGGATGGGCTGGTTTTAACTGTAAATAGTGGTTTTTAATGTGTGTGTGTGTATATATGTGTGTGTGTGTGTGCTGGAGGAGCACAGCCTGCCCCACGGGGGCAGTTTGTGGGTCCCCCCACGTACCCAGGGCTGCTCTCAAGTGAGCAGAGGGGGGAAACCCTGCTCTGACCTTGCCCCTGGTGCTGCTGGGGCAGAGCAGGGTTCCCCCCACACACACCCTACTCTGAGGCTGCTGCTGCAGCAGCACCCCCCAAGCCCTTTGGGTGCCCACTGGNGCCCTTTGGGTGCCCAGTGCGGGGGGGGGCTTTGCTGGCTGCTCTGGGCTCCCTGCCTGCCATGAGGACACGGGGGACTGTCCCCAGCACGTCCTGCGCCTCCTTGGCTTGTGTGGCTGGAGCGAGGGGTTCAGGAACAATAAAGCAGGGTGCTCCCAGGCTCCAAACGACTCTGTGATGGGGACGGGGAGGGGGCTGAGGGGACTGGGAGGGGCACAGGGACTTCCCTGAGCACGGTGGGCAAAATGAGGGGTGCAGCCCCAGCTTCCCCTCGGTGGGTTTATACCCTCTAGGGGGGCTGAGTTGGATCTCGGGGGCTGGGGCTGGCCCTGGGACTCCCACTGCTCAGAGCAGAGCCTGCTGTAAAGGAGTATTTAAATAAAGACCCACGGTACTGCCCGGGGGGCTCATTGCCCTCGCACTGCTGCAGCCCCCCTGGGGGACACAGGGCAGGGGGGCACAGCAGGACGGGAAGCAACAGGGTGACCCTTGCACGGGGGGACACAGAGAGGCCAGCACCCTTCCCTGCCCTGTGGCCTTCCATGTGCCTCCCCAAGCAGCCGAAGGTCAGCCAGGGTAGGGTCTTCCTCACCCTGGATGGTCCTGGGGTCCCTGCCTGCCACTCCCTGGGGCTCCTTCTCCTCACCCTGGATGGTCCTGGGGTCCCTGCCTGCCACTCGCTGGGGCTCCTTCCTCTCACCCTTCTCCCCCTCTGGCCTTGGGGGGTCACAGCGGGGACAGGGGTCTCACCCCTCAGGTCAGACATCCTTGTGGGACCTCCACTGCACAGGGACCCAAGCAGGGCTGGGGTGTGTGTGATTTTGGGGTGCTCATCTCTTCCCCACACCCATCAACGGCCACACTCTGGGGCTGGGGGGTCCTAAAGGGGTTCTCCCTGGGCTGGGGGAGGTTGGGATGGTCCCGGAGAAAAAGAGGAGGGGGAGGGAAAAAAAAATATGGAACGCTTCACGAATTTGCGTGTCATCCTTGCGCAGGGGCCATGCTAATCTTCTCTGTATCGTTCCAATTTTAGTATATGTGCTGCCGAAGCGAGCACGAATCCCTAGTTTCCCGAATGGGTATTTAAGGTTCCAGAACTCTCAGCCTTCCTTGACAGTGCGGCAGCCGCACAATCCCCATAAACACTTCTTACAGCTTCTCCGATTCTTTTTTTTCTCTACCCCAAGCTCTCTCCTCTTCGGGTTTCTTCAAAATAGCCCCAAATCGGTAGGTTTTTTACGCTCTCTCTGCACCGGTGGGTTCTGGGTAGGCGTCCATGTAAATGAAGCCCCTGGCTGGGCCTTCCTCCTTCTCTCGCTCTCTCTCTCTCTCTCTTCCCTCCAGCTCTGAGGGCCCCTGGCCAGGGCGGTCCGTGGCGCTGCCTGAGCGCGAGTGGTGGGGCGCAGGCGCAGCGGCGGGCGGTCCGCAGGGGCCGTGCGAGGTCCTGGGGCGCGGCGGGAGGCGGCGCGGCCCGGTGAGTGGGGCTGTGTAACCCCCCCCTGTCCCCCGGTGTGAGAGACCGGGACCTCCCCGAGACAGACCCCGCGCCGTCTCCCCCCCCTGTGAGGGACCGGGAAGCCCGCACACAATCCCCCTGCCGCCGCGTCGGTGTCTCGGCGGACATACAGACCCCCTCGGGCCAGCGGGACTTCCCTCGCCTCACCCCTCCGGCAGGCTCGGATCCCCCAGCCGTGAGGGACAGGCCGCGGGGGGCGCCGGGGCCTCTCCCGGTGCGGGGCTTGTCCCCACCCGCGTCCTGGGGAGCCGCCCTTCCCCTCCACACACACCGCTGGAGGCTGGGGTCTCCGTTTAGCCCCTCGGGAGCCGGGGTCTGTCTGAGCCGAGGGTGCGGCGCGGCGGGGCCTGGACGCGTCCCGGTAGGGGAGCCGGTGCAAGCGGGGTTGTGCCTGCGGCCTGACGCCCGTGGGATGGGTCGTTTCTTGCTTCCAGGGAGGAGCGAGCACCGTTCCCTCCCTCCCCGGGGCCAGCGGCGCGATGGACTTGGCCTACGTCTGCGAGTGGGAGAAAAAGCCGAAGAGCAACCACTGCCCTTCCATTCCCTTGGTGTGTGCCTGGTCCTGCCGTAACCTCATCGCTTTCACCACAGACCTCAAAAATGAGGAGGAAAAAGGTACAGCGTGCTCATGGAAGGTTGGGTAAGCTCTCCTGGAAACGTGCCGTGAGTTTAGGCAGGTCCTGCCACCAGGAGCTGCTGGGCCAGACGGGCCGTGCTCTGCTTCATCCCCCAACCCTCTCACCTGCACTACCCAACGCAGGAAACCCCTGCTCCTTCTTTGCCTTCCACTCTTTGGATTTATTGTGGGTTTCCCTCGCTTTGAGGGGGGTGGTTGTCACTAAAGCAGGGCAAGCTCTGCCCCGGTATCGGGTACCTCACCTGAGCTGCCGAGCACAGTTGTTTTCCTTCCCCAAATTGTTTGATGGAAAGCACTGTCTGCCTTGTCCCGCCCAGGCTGAGGCTCTCTCTCCCCTCCCTGTGCAGATCTCACCCATATGGTCCATATCATCGACACTGAGCATCCCTGGGACGTCTATTCCGTTAACTCCGGCCATACGGAAGTCATCACCTGTTTGGAGTGGGATCAGTCAGGTGAGCTTGGGTTCCTCCTCAGCACCCTCTCTCCTGCTGTTCCTCTGTGTGTGTGTGTGTGTGTGTGTGTGTGTGTTTCACTGACAGGACGGTACAGGGTTTGTTACAGGGAGGGAGTTTGTCCGTCGTTTCGCAGCCGGGAATTGGCTGCCTCCGTTCTGGGTGTGCTGGGCTGGGTTGGTTTCCCAGTTGATTTCCCAGCTGGTTCTCACGAGGCACCTCTGTCACAGGCTCTCGGCTGCTCTCGGCAGACGCAGACGGGCACATCAAGTGCTGGAGCATGACTGACCATTTGGCCAACAGCTGGGAGAACACGGTGGGCAGCATGGTGGAAGGGGACCCCGTTGTGGCCCTGTCCTGGCTGCACAATGGCGTGAAGCTGGCGCTGCACGTGGAAAAGGTTTGTCCCAGCTCTGCAGGGGGATGCAGGTGGGAAGGCTGGACCTGATCCTTAGCAAAGGACTTGGAGAAGCTCCTGTCTGTGTTCCCCTGTGCTCTGGGCTTCATCTGGGGCCTTGGGCAAGTCAAGAGGGGGAAGTTTTCCAGGCAACAAGAAAAGTCACATTCCTAGTTCCTGCTGAATTTCAGCGGGGGTTGGATGCCTTGTTTCTCTTAATGCTTTAAATGTGTCTTCCTCTGTCTGGTGCTCCAATTTTCATGGAGATAAAAGGACGTCTTTGCCCACCAGTAGCATTTCAGAAGAAGCGTATTCGAGGTCCTGAGGTTTGATACAGGGATTTGGGAACGGGAGCCATATGTGTATGGAGATAAGCAGCTTGTTTAGGAACGTGTCTAATTCTGTCACACTCAAAAAGAGCAAGTCTGCCAAGTAGAAGTTACCCACTTAAGCTTTTTTAAATAATAACTCTAATAATGTTCCACAGAGAGAGAAACCTTTCCCTCTCTTTAGTTTTTGAGAACCTGAGGCCCAGGGACATGAAGGGTTGTGCAGTGGGTGGGTGTCAGAGCTGGATTTGGCCCTGGAAAGGGAGAGGGAGTGTTGGTGTCCCGGGGTCAGTCCCCATAAGCGAGGCTGGAGCTCTTTTGGGTGCTTGGAGAGCTTTGCTGAGGGGCTGATGTGCTCCTGCTGCTCCCTGTGTGGGGGGCGAAGGGGCCTCTCTGGGGTCTCCTAGAGGAGCTGGGTGTGGGAGCTGGGTGCCCTCATCAGACCCTTCAGCTCTGCAGAGGCTTGAGGAGGAGGGGTCTGTAGGAGAGCACCCTTGAGGGCGTTGGGTGCAAACGTCTTTGTGGACCTTTGTTCCCAGTCTGGAGCCTCGAACTTTGGCGAGAAGTTTTCCAGGGTCAAGTTCTCTCCGTCGCTGACGCTGTTTGGCGGGAAGCCTATGGAGGGCTGGATCGCTGTCACCATCAGTGGCCTGGTGACAGTCTCCCTCCTCAAGCCCAACGGGCAGGTGCTGACCTCCACGGAGAGCCTCTGCCGCCTCCGCTGTCGCGTCGCCTTGGCCGACGTTGCCTTCACTGGTGGGGGCAACATCGTGGTGGCCACGTCCGATGGCAGCAGCACTTCTCCTGTCCAGTTCTACAAAGTCTGTGTCAGCGTGGTGAATGAGAAGTGCAAGATAGACACTGAAATCCTGCCTTCCCTCTTCATGCGCTGCACCACGGACCCTGCCCGCAAAGACAAATACCCAGCCATCACTCACCTGAAGTTCCTTGCCCGGGACATGTCAGAGCAGGTGAGCAGACGCTGTTAAAGCAAGTAGGAGTTAAATGAATAGCAAGGAAAGGGCTGTTTGTGCCGCCTTTGGCTTCCTCACATGGCTCTGGAAGGGAATGATCCGTGTCCTGAGATGCCCTTTGCATTTCTAGCTGCTGTTTCTGGAAGTGCTGCTCTTTTCAGCTGCTCTTAAAGGGCTGTAATGGCTGAGCCCTCCAGTTCCTGGAAAAGCCTGTCCTTCATTAGCCTGATTGTGCTTTGCTTTGTTTGCTTTCCAGCTCTGGCACTGGCTGTTAGGGGAGCTCTGCTGGGCTGTCCAGGAGGTTCTGGGATGGGAAGTCTTTCATCTTTAGGTCTTGTAGACTTCAAAGCAGTCCCTTTCCAGAACACTTGGAGCTCTTGGTCTGCGGGACTTAATTTAGCGCCTTAACTCTATTTGCCAGGGGATGGATAATGTGGATTCTGGAAAGCAAAGTGGTTCAGCCAGGCTGAACTGCTCTCCTCTCCCCTGCTTAGGACACAGTGCTGTGTTGGAGAACACGGTGTCTGCTCTGGTTCAGTTCCTGCCTTTTCCTCTGCCTTTCGTTCCCGATTGTGTGTGTGTCTATAAATATGGAAAGGGTGAGTGTCAGGAGGATGGAGCCAGGCTCTTCTCAGTGACACCCAATGACAGGACAAGGGGCAATGGGTGCAAGCTGGAACAGAGGAGATTGCAGTTAAAAATGAGGAAAAACTCCTTCAGGGTGAGGGTGAGGGAACCCTGGCAGGGGCTGCCCAGGGAGGTGGTGGAGTCTCCTTCTCTGGAGACATCCCAAACCCGCCTGGAGGTGTTCCTGTGTGACCTGCTCTGGGTGTTCCTGCTCCAGCAGGGGATTGGACTGGAGGAGCTTTCAAGGTCCCTTCCCATCCCTGAGATTCTGTGATTCTGTGTGTGTGTGAGGTCATGGGCTGGCCGGAGAGGAGATGGTTTGTCATGTGGTGAGGTGCAGGCTGTGACAGCACATGGCTGAGTTCTGCCTCTTGCCTTCCAGCTGCAGCTGATACCATCCTCTGCTTTTCACTGGTGCAATAGAAACTCATTAGAAGGAGCCTCAAAAGGGAGCAGAGAGGGAGGGGTGGGACACACGAGGGGGGGGGTGTCTTTCCTCCTCGTGGCGTCGGGGGCGTGTGGCTGCAGTGTGGGTGTCTGCTTTGCAGGTCTTGCTTTGTGCTTCCAACCAGAACAGCAGCATCGTGGAGTGCTGGTCTCTGCGGAAGGAGGGTTTGCCAGTCAATAACATCTTCCAGCAAATCTCCCCTGTGGGTGAGTTTCTGCACTGGACACACTGGAAAATGGGAGCGAGGGCTGAGTGAGAAACACAGGACAGGTCTCACAGCCATCACCTCGTATATGGGATTATCCAGAATCCCCTGTTTATTTTTCAGGTCCCCTCAGTCACACGCTCTGTTCCATCTGTTTGCATCTTGGGCAACAAATTGCTGGTTTCCAGGCAGTGCTTTGATTGCTGCTTTCACTCAATAAAAGGTGTTTTCTGCACTCTGCTGTGGAAGGGCTCTCCCTGCTGAGAACTGAGCGAGCTGAGCCTTCTAAAGGCACCAGATCGTGGCTGCCCAGCCTGCCTGGGTTCCCCCCCCCAGTGTCAGATAGAACAAAATCAAACCTGTGCAGTTTGCTCCCATGAAACCACAAAGAATTATTGTGCACAAGGATTTATTTATTTTCTTGTAATCAACTAGCAGCAGAGCCTTCCATCAAAGGAGACTTGGCAAAACAAGCCCTTGTTTGTACAATTGCTGAGGTCAGAAAACCAGCAAAATTAGGGAAATGTGAGGGAAATACCCGGCTCTGGTGGAATGTACAAATACTCAGTGTGTGTGATCTGCAGTCCCACTTTGGGGAAGGGGAGTGTGGGCAAAAATGGGTGTGTGTGTGTGGTGTGTGTATTTTCTGATGCTTTTGGGGAGAGATGTCTCACTTCCATCGCTTTCTTCTGTGCAGTTGGAGACAAGCAGCCCATGATACTCAAGTGGCGGATTCTCTCTGCCACCAACGACTTGGATCGGGTCTCAGCTGTGGCCCTGCCCAAGTTGCCCATCTCCCTGACCAACACTGATCTAAAGGTGGCAAATGACACCAAATTCTTCCCTGGACTGGGTAAGAAGTGTCTATTGTCTTTCTCTTAAATAGAATCATAGAATCATTTAGGTTGGAAGAGACCCCTGGGATCATCAAGTCCAACCATCAGCCCCACTCTACAAGTTCTCCCCTACACCAGATCCCTCAACACCACATCTAATCTGCTCTTAAACACAGTCAGGGAGGGTGACTCCACCACCTCCCTGGGCAGCCCATTCCACTGACTGACCACTCTCTCTGTGAAGAATTTTCCTAATATCCAGCCTAACCCTCCCCTGCTGCAGCTTGCAGCCATTCCCTCTTGTGCTGTCGCTCATTGCCCGTGAGAAGAGACCAGCACCAATATCTCTACAGTGCCCTTTCAAGCAGTTGTAGAGAGGGATGAGGTCTCCCCTCAGCCTCCTCTTCCTCAAACTAAACAACCCCAACTCCCTCAATCGATCCTCATAAGCCTTATTCTCCAGGCCTCTCACCAGCTTTGTTGCCCTCCTCTGTACTCGCTCCAGCACCTCGATATCTCTCTTGTGCTGAGGTGCCCAGAACTGGACACCAGACTCAAGGTGTGGCCTCCCCAGTGCTGAGCACAGGGGGACAATCACCTCCCTACTGCTGCTGGTAAAAAAATATATAGCTTTTTGCCTGGAACTTTGCCTTCCTCATCTTCTGAGCTGTGGAGCTGAAGGGGAGAGTTCAGAACAAACCCCGTGGTTACAGAGGGAGCGGTCTCTCACTCAGCCTCAGGTGTCTTCTCTCCCCAGGTCTGGCTTTGGCTTTTCATGATGGCAGCGTCCACATCGTTCATCGCCTCTCCCTGCAAATGATGGCTGTCTTCTATGGCTCTTCCTCCCAGCGCCCAGTGGATGAGCAGACCATCAAAAGGCAGAGAACTGCTGGTCCCTTGGTTCACTTCAAAGCCATGCAGCTCTCCTGGACGTCTCTGGCCTTGGCTGGCATCGACAGTCATGGGAAGGTATTGTGCTCGGGTCTTCTCACCTGAGCTCTCTTTTTGCCTCTCCAAGAGGGAATGGATCACCCAAGAAAATCCTGGGAATGTTACTTCCAGCTGGGTGATCCCTGTTAAACAAGGGATCACCCAAAGAAGGGGTGTATCCTATTACTGCAGGAGTTGTGAGGAAATGAAGCCACAGGACCAGGGGTAACAGTTTTAAACTGAAAGAGGGGAGATTTAGGTTAGATACCAGAAAGAACTTCTTTGCTGTGGGTGGGGGGAGAGCCTGGCCCAGGTTGCCCAGAGAAGCTGTGGCTGCCCCATCCCTGGAGGGGTTCAAGGCCAGGTTGGAGGGGGCTTGGAGCCACCTGGTCTGGTGGGAAGTGTTCCTGCCCAGGGCAGTGACTGGCAGTCTGCTGCAGACTGTTTGCCCTGTGGTGTTACAGCTTTGCAGAATGTTTTCAGTCCAGTCCTTGCCTGGCAGAAAAGGACCTGGGGGTGCTGGGGGACAAGGGGCTGAACATGAGCCAGCAGTGTGCCCAGGTGGCCAAGAAGGCCAAGGGCATCCTGGCTTGCATAAAGAATAGTGTCACCAGCAGAAGCAGGGAGGGGATTGTCCCCCTGTGCTCAGCACTGGGGAGGCCACCCCTTGAGTCTGGTGTCCAGTTCTGGGCACCTCAGCACAAGAGAGAT
>VZTM01021184.1:1844-14385 GCA_013400555.1 Jacana jacana
TAGACAAAAGTTGTGTTTAAGCACTTTCTGCTCTTTGTCCAGTATACCAGGTTTATGAAAAAAAAAAGTGTGAGCGTTGTACACATTCCCTCCTGGCCTGGGGAGTATTTTATACTTGATAAATAGAATAGAGGGCAGTATTTTATAATTGATAAATAGAAGAAAAAAAATTCTGGAAATTTCTTGCTCGAATTTTCTAAGCAGAACACTTTCTTGCCAAGGAGAATTTTACCCTAATATCAGTAGACTATACTATTAGCCTGCATGCAGAACTGGAGCCAGAAATACTACCTGCTTCAAAAAAAGCACAGTTCTTTCTTAGGTAAGCAAAGCAGAAAACAGCATCAGGAAAATTACTTCTTCCCTTCAAAAAGCTTTCCCTAGCCTTCAAAAACCAAATGGATGCATAGACAGGATATGCAAAACAATAATAAATAATAATCACCAAGATTAACTGATAGTCTCAAGTTCACACTGATCCCATTGCTAAAGAAAGTTGAGGGAAGGAGCAGAAAACACCATCTTACTGTAGTGTATCTTTACAATAGCTTCTCTGGGTATGGGAAGGGGGAAAATAAAAATATTATTTGGCCAAAAAAGGACGACTTAATAAGTTAAGTGTCACATATGAAGCGGACTGGGGCTTCACTGAACACATAAGCAGTAGAATATAAGTCACAAGCAAAAGTAGCATTTACCACTGAATGGAAGAGGAAAAGAAAGGTAGATCAGGGGCAGAAGGTGGCTCTTACTCATGTCTCCCACTTCATATCTTTAAATTTTGGAGTCCCTTTCTACTCACAAATAGAATTTAAGCACTCCAGTTGTGCTCTGACAGCCTCACCTAAAGCAGCTGGCAAAGTTACTATCTCCTTGTATGTGTCCTGCCCTGCTACACAGTCTTTTGTAGTGA
This sequence comes from Jacana jacana, assembly GCA_013400555.1. Classification (NCBI taxonomy): domain Eukaryota; kingdom Metazoa; phylum Chordata; class Aves; order Charadriiformes; family Jacanidae; genus Jacana; species Jacana jacana. Next base: position 2,758 of record VZTM01021184.1, read on the forward strand.
CTAACAAACAGGAATAAAAAAATAAAATAAAATAAAACAAAACACAAAAACAAACACACAAAAAACCCAACCCAAATACTTCTACAGAGGGCAGTGGGGACAGTAGACAGCTAGGGGGTAGTGACTTAATAGGCTCCAAGCTAAATATTCTTGTTTATTGCTCAGGGCTGTAATGTTTTTCTACTACTTTTCAAAAGTTCCCAAACTTGGACTTTTGAAATATGTTCCCAAGAACATCCTTGAGATAAGAATGACAAGTTTTACTTCTTTGCATACATCTAGAGCACAGCATACCATGACTTTAACCTAGCAAGATAACTCATTCATGCAGTATTTATACCTCAACAAATGCAGCGAGTTTTATTAAGTAAACTGTAAATCATATAATCTTGTAACTAGCTCTATAGATCAGTACAATACTAATACTTTGGTCAAATAAAGTTTAGATGTCTAAGTCTTCTTCATTCTTAGAAGTGAGTCAGGATGCTCTGGGCACGTTCCACAAATCTGTGAAGGCATTGTCCTTTTATTGCAAGCAGAGCAGCCCCCTACCTCTCCATCTACCTATAAACCATAATTAACAAATTTCTAAAACCAAAAAAATGAGCTTTAAAGTACACTTTTAAGATGTGCCTTATCACCTGTGTTTAATCAGATAGAAGATGGTGAGACAGAATGCAGGAGGAAAAGGTAAGGGATGTTTACAAGAGCAATCTCAACTTGTGGTTCTGGCAAGCCAAATTTCCAATACTGATTTTCCGCCTGCTGTATGTCATCATCAAGGTGTGCCCATCATTTACTCTTTAATACCCCATTTGCTTCACCATCTTTAAATATATCAGCAGTTCTAGTCTCTTCAAGACATAGGAGTCTAGGATTAAAAAGTTCTCTTTACTGGAATCCAGTCAAAATGGACTGATCCAGAAATACATCTGCTTGTGAAGGTTTTTCCACTTCTAGTTAGGCAAGAAAGGGCATTGAAAGGGCACTGTAGAGAGGTTGGTGCTGGTCTTTTCTCATGGGCAATTAGCGATAGAACAAGATGGAATGGCTGCAAGCTGCAGCAGGGTAGGTTTAAGCTGGACATTAGGAAAAAATTCTTCACAGAAAGAGTGGTCAGCCAGTGGAATGGGCTGCCCAGGGAGGTGGTGAAGTCACCATCCCTGACTGTGTTTAAGAGTAGATTGGATGTGAGGCTGAGGGATATTGTGTAGGGGAGAACTTGTAGAGTAGGGCTGATGGTTGGACTTGATGATCCCAAGGGTCTCTTCCAACCTATATGATTCTAAGAATAAGAATTCTAGCAGTATAGACTGGCTTCTACTATATGCACATCCCTTTTTTCTTAATAAAAGCAATTTACAGCTTGTAGTGGGCTGACCCTGGCCAGCAGCCAAGCACCCATGAAGTTACTCATTTGCTGCCTCCAGTGGGAGCAGGACCAAAGAGAAAGTGGGGAAACTCAGGTGTTGACCTTTGATTTTTCTCAAGTTTGGTTTCAGTTAGTGAACAAAAGAGAAAGATGAAGTAAAGAAAAAACAAAAAACAAAAACCCCCCAAAAAGCCAAGCTAAGACAGTCACTCACCACCTCCCACAGATGATGCCCAGTTTCTGATCAATAATCACCTTGGTAGCCACCTTCCCCCCAACCCCCTCAATCTCTGTCCAGTTTATATTGCTAAGCATGACCTGAGATGGTATGGAATATTTGTTTGGCCAATTCAGGTCAGCTGTATTCCTTCTCACTCTCATGAGCACCCCTAGACTGCTCACAGGGCACTGGGGAAGGCAGAGTGTGGAAAAGAGAAAGCCTTGAGGCTACGTAAGCCCTCTCCAGCAATGGCCAAAACACTGGTGTGTTTCCAGCGCTGTCTAGCCACAAAGCCAAAACACAGCAAGGTTCAGACTGCTATGAATAATGTAAACTCCACCCCAAATAGACTCAGGACACAGCTATATCTTAAAACCAATACCAAAAAAATATCAATACTCACAGAAACATATTCAGGGATAGAGAGCTGATCTTCAGGAAGAGACTTTAGTTTCTCATAGCAATCATCTGTTAATTCCAAATCTCGCAAGCTGCGACGGATATCTCCAGCTCTCTCCCTTAATTGATGATTCGTTTCCTCCAGTTGCTTCTGTCTCAATAAAATAGTTTCCATTTCTTGTTTCATTAGAGCCTGATGTTTTCTTCAAGATTGATTTGAAAACAGAAGATGTGAAGTAGTGAGTAACACAAGTGACAAACCTTCACAATACCTTGGCAAGGGAGTGAGTTATGCTCATTTTGTACAGATAAGAGCACAGGAGTATTTACAGATACTACCACCATGGTTACACAGTCTTATCAGAGACTGTACATTAAAAGCCAGGAACTTCATAGTCAGCGACAATGCAAAGCTGAATTGACAACCTCTACATACGATGACTTGAATTTAGAAATTAGTTTTAATTTACCCATTAAAAGATTAAAAACATGAAAAAGCAGAATGTATTTTCATGCAAAACCCAAAGTACTAGTCTATTACCAAATAAAGCAATAGCAACTTCAATATGTGTCTTGCCAGGTTCCAGCATATACATGCTTATGGCCTATCCCATACAGAACCCTTGTTTTCTACCCAGTGTAACATACAAAGTTTGGATTTAAAAAAAATCAAACCAAACAAAAAACCCAACCAACAAAAAAAACCCCAACACCACCTCCAAACAAAACCCAAATGCCACTACCCTTAAACAACCTTATTTCTAGCCTCAAAACACTATCATTGCTATTACTGCCAGGGACAAGTTATTACACAGCAAAAGAAACTGCACATGACTTTGATTTAAATAAAATAAAGACTTTGAAACATCTCAAAGCAAGTGACCTCCTTTGTGAGGTTTTAGCTGTAACTCTTGAAAACACATTCAAATTAAGTCTTCAAAATGCAGTAACTCCTATATTATTTATAAAGTTTACTGGTTTTGCAAGACAAATTTTTTGGGGCGGGGGTGGACGGGACGGGACAGACCCACCACTGGCCACAGCCAAGCCAGGTACTGACAGTGGTAGCGCCTCTGAGATACATATTTAAGAATGGGTAAAAAGATGCAGATGAACAACAGCAGAGAGCGATGAGAAAAACAGCCCTGTAGACACCAAAGTCAGTGAAGGAGAGAGAAGAGATGCTCCACATGCTGGAGCAGAGATTCCCCTGCAGCCTGTGGTGAAGACCATGGTGAGGCAGGCTTTGTCCCTGCAGCCCATGGAGGTTCACAATGGTGCAGATATCCACCTGCAGCCTCTGGAAGACCCCAAGTCAGAGTGGGTGGATTCCCAAAGGAGGCTGTGGCCCTGTGGGAAGCCCACGCTAGACCAGGCTTCTGACAGTAGAACAGGTTTGCTGGCGAGACTTGTGACCCCATGGGGGACCCAATGCTAGAGCAGTCTGTTCCTGACAGGTTCCACACTGGGGCAGTTCATGAAGAACTGTTACCCATGTTGGAGAAGTTTATGGAGGACTGCCTCCTGTGGGAAGGACCCCATACTGGGGTAAGGGAAGAGTGTGGAGTCATCCCCCTGAGGGGGGAGCAGCAGAGAAAACACACAATGAACTGACCGCAACCTCCATTCCCCATCCTCCTGCACCACTGGGTGGGCAAGAGATAGAAACAACAAGGAGTGAAGTTGAGCCCAGGAAGAAGGGAAGGGTAAGAGGAAAGTGTTGTAAGATTGTTTTCTCATTACTCTACTTTGGTTGGCAATAAATTAAGTTATTTTTTCCCAAGCTGAGTCAGTTTTGTCCATGACAAATTTGTTGAGTAATCTCTAATTGTTGAGTGATCTCTCTGTATCCTTATCCCAACCCACAAGTCTCTGTTTCATTTTCTCTCACCTGTCCAGCTGAAGAGGCGAATGATAGGGGAGTGAGGCTTTGGTGGCATCTACTCAGGGTCAACTTGCCACAGAGCAAAATTAAAAATACTAGCTCATACTACACAGCAATGCCTGCCCTACTTGTTTCAAGAAGGCAGAGAAAATCCTGAGTCAGCAAAGCAGTCACACAAGACATATTCTGCAGATTCTGGTGCACGATTCTGTTAAATGGGGATGAAGGGTGAGGTAAGAGACAGACATGAAAACTAATGAAAAGACTGGGGAAAGAAAAGTAGTTCAACTTTATGTCTCTTAATAACAGTTTGCACATCAGTACTTTTTCACTCCTCAAATAACTCAAGTATGGCAAACATAGAAATATTCGGCTCTGGTGCAAATAAGCATACAGAATGCCAGACATCCTTCTGACAGTCAGCTGCTCTTAAGTGAAAGACTCTGCTGTAACTAATCTCAGGTCTGGCTTCACATCCCTAAATCTGTACCAGTCTTACTACTATTAATTAGTCACATCCTGTAAGCTAGTGTGTCCTTTAGTCTAGCAGGAGAAAAATAAGTCATGCTTTTCCTTCACAATCCTGTTTTAGCATAGTCCAGTACTAAAACATTTAATTGACAAAGTAATTTAGAGAAGCTAGCTACCTGCTAGCTAAACTATTCACAGCTACAGGTTACCTCAAAACGTTTCAGAAAAAGCAAGGAGAAAACTAAGTTTCTACATCATCAACTGAAAGCATTTCTGACCAATAAGCAACCCTAACTGGAAGTGCTCAATATTATCCCCTTACCTTTCCCAAGACATTCAGGCTGCAGAGTTATTAAAAATTAACTTGATAATTAACTTGATTAAATTGACAGAAAGTCCACCCCATCCTACTTACTCCTTTTACTCTTTACTGGCTTTAAGACCATTCTTACTCCAAGTTCCTATTAAATTTTGAATCCGGATAACAATAAAACCAAAATCAAAACTTCAGCAAACTTCACGTTTATTAATCTGTAAACTGAACATGCAAATTCCATTTTTAGAGTGGAAATACTAATATAATCTGCAGAAAAAAAAAAAAATCCTACTCCTATAATTCACAATCACTGTTTTCCATTAACTGTTGTCCTGGTTTCAGCTGGGATGGAATTAATTTTCTTTCTAGTAAAACTACGACAACTGTCCATGAATTAATTTGAATTCATATTAATAAGTTATTACAGATGAAAGGTTTGGTTTTTTCCCATCATACCTAGCATCTTCTTGCTGTAATGCCAGCTGACTGTCCAGTCGTAAAGACAACAGCTGCTTTTGATGGATCGCATCATTAAGCTTCTCTTCTAGCTCTTCAATCTAAATATGAAGAATATTAAGAAAAGAAGTTACATTGGCATTTTTTAAAACATTGACAACAAGAACAACTTCACATTTTTCTTTGAAGAGCCCGATGCGCTGGGAAGTACAATAACAATTGTCCAACTAGATATCTAAATATGCTAAGGCATCATAAAAATACAATACAGATTTTGCCCTAATAAAAAAGATCTAATTCTACAATTGTGAGAACCTAACAGAAAACAGGATGTCTCAAAGCTCGCTTGCCACAAGATATTTACCACCCGAGTATATGATATAACATCAAAGGAGGTAGGTCCTTGGTTGCCAAAACAACTGTTTCTTGTTTGCCCCAAGAAACTCATCTGCCACGCAGGCCCCACCACTACCCAGAGGGCAGAGGCAAGGGGGGCTCACACAGCAAGCATGTCAGACAAAAACTGGACAAGCATGGGTAACTGTCACATTGATTGGTCAAACTATGAGTCAACAGGGACTATAAATTACCATTACCCCCCACTGCAAATGGGACCCTCGCCATTGTTATGACTCAAGAGACCTGAGAATCAGATCGACAGGATGCTGTTGTCTCTGGAGGACCTGTAAGTTGTCACACAGCACGGACCAAAGCGGACCTGCTGATGATGACCTTTTTTGCTTTGCTCTGAAATACTGCTTCTGTTTTCCTCCCTTCCTATACCTCTACCTTTTCTCCACTGCCATTTAGCATTATTGTAATGGTAGCAGTAGTAAAGCTGCAGCAAACAGCACCTGACCCCTTTTGTGTCTTAATCACACCCTTGTAATCGTTATGAACTCCCAGACCAATCACACTGGGAGTTTACAACAATCCATCTATTTTAGCCAAATAGGTAGCTTGTTCAGCTGATTTCATATCAGGCCTAAACTCGGAGCAGCAAGCCAGTGAAAGCCACCTATATAGCAGGTTGCAGATGTGGACTGCACATAAACACGGCAAAACTTTTCCACTTTTCTTATTGGACTTCAGTGGAAACCATACACAAGAAATTCTCCTACTGTAGGTATGTTGGTATATTCTAGTCACATCTTCAATAACAGATCATTGAATAGCATTCAGATGACTTTCTAACATCCTGCAAGTTCAGGTTAAAAGCTCTATTAAGTTGCTCACATCAGTGACAAAATTACTCTTCGCTCCTGAAAGAATACAGGTCTTTTCCCTTTGGTTTTATAAAGGGAAAAACTGATTTTTATCTCTATCATCCATTTGTAAGTATAATGTGTTGGACAAATCAGTTAAGTTTCACACATCCTGTTTCCTCCTTTTTTACTTAAAAAAAAAATAAAAATGCTAAGGAAGCTTCCAGTGTGCAATTCACAGAAATTCTTTTCAGAATGGGAGTTTCTATCACACTCTAAAAGCGCCAGAAACAAGAAAGGATTAGATGACAAAAGAAAAAAACATTTCTTACCTTAGTCAAATATTCTACTTTCAAGTTGTCAATCATCAGGTTTTTCTGAGACAGTTCTATTTTAAGCAGCTGAAGATTATGGAGCAACTCTTTCCGTTCAATCAGCTGCTTAGTGATTTTAACAGTGCCTTCTCTCTCTTCAGAGGAAGAGACATCATCAGTTGGTATTGTAGTTTCTAAGCTAATATCTTCAGACTCCAAGGAGCTAGAAATGTTTACTTTCCTGATTTCCTTAGAGTTTTTATATGACATTTTCTTTTACTATTTGCAAACCTTCTTGAAGTTGTACTTTGAGATGAGCCCCCACAAGAATCAGCTGCAAAAAGAATTAAGGGAAAGGCATTATGTTATTGCGAAGAAAACAGTCATGGTTAAGACCACAAAGCAATACTTCTCAGCATCACGATCCATTTTTTCTGTTCACACAGGAAAAACATTTTAAGAAGCTATATAAGGGCTGCTGCCTGAGGGCTCTCTTCTTAAATGGTTACTAACAAGGGGGTTTGACTACAATAACCTGAATGCTGGTGTGAAACAGGGTCACGAGTAAGATGATATGGTTAACAGAAGAGGTGCACCTGCCATAGGCACTGAAGAAAGCCCCAGAGAGCCGTGAGGCATACAGTGTCAGGGAACACACAATATGGGCATAACAACCCCAACCGGAGAACAACGGCGACGGAATACTTCGATACCCACCGTTGTCTTCGCTGAAGACGTAGCTCCAACCACTCTCCCCGGGCTAACTGGCCAGTCCTTTCCCAAAGCGAGCTACTTTCACAGCCACTTGGTTCAAACCACAGCTGGTACTGAAGAGCCGTACAGAACGTTGCGCGCCGCCCAAAGCCCTATAGCGAAAGGAGGAGCTGCTCTAGGAGCCCAGGGCCAACGCTTGCCGGGGCTGGCTACGGCGAGAAGCGGGAAGCCCGCCGGATGCTAGCTCTCCAGGGGGGGCCGCCGCAAAGCGGCGCCACCCCTTTCCCCACGCTAGAGGAGACCACCAGACGCCCAAATCCGCGGAAGACCAACGGGCAACCACCCGCCCAGTAACGGGGAGCAAGGGAGAGCCGACCGCGTCTCACCAATCACCCACACCGGCAGCAGAGGCCCGGCGACCCAACCGAACCCGCTTCTTCCCTCACCTCAGCCATCCGCCAAGCAGCCCGCCGGCGCACGCGCGCCTTTCCGCCCCNGCTACCGCCGCCACCGGCTTGCAGGCCCAGCCTAACGGCGCCGCCAGCAGCCTCTGCCCTGGGCCCCACTACCTCCTGCCCGACACCAACCTCCTCCTGCACCAGGTGAGCAGCTCCCGGCGGCGGTGGGAAGGGGGCGGGTGGTGGCCGGCGGGCGCTGCCTCAGCAGGGCCACAGGCCCTGGCACCGGGGAAGGCCCTCCGCTTGCTTCCCTCTGGGTCCTTAAGGCCTGCTCCAGGCTTGACGAAATCCCGGTGGGTGTGAGATATCCCGCTGCCTTTGGGAGTGGTGTTCAGGCACGGGGGCGCGTTTAGCAGTTCGCTGTCCGGTGTGCGTCCGGGAGTCATCGAATGGTTTTGGGTTAGAAGGGATCTTAAGGATCATCTTGTTCCAACCCCTCTGCTGTGGTTCTTCCTGGTGTTGCTTATGCCGGCTCCATCCCTGGATGAGTTGTCTTTTCGTTCCCTGCCGGCTACTAAGGAGGTCTTCAGCATCACCCGGCTGGTTCTAGACTGCGTACCGGGCGTATGTTTTGCTGCCTGAACGGTAGGGATAAAGAGCAGCGTTTTCTTTGCTGTGGTCTGATACGGGGGTGGGAAGTCAGGCAAGGAAACTGAATAAACTCTGAGATAGGATCTTGAGGCGGTCGCTGAATTTTCCTGTCAACCTGGATTTTCCTATTCTGTTTTTCAGAGACTGTTGTAGGCTTAGTTTCTTTATGCTGCAGTATTGATTTCAGGTAATTATGAGTAGAGGCTGCAAAATCATCCCCTGTACAACTCTGGATGCATGGGATGAACTTTGCAGCTTGTCACTAATTGTGCAAAGGCTCAATCTGGGCTGTACAGGCAGGGAAGCAGTGGGTTTCCAGGCTCAGCGTTTGACTTTTTCTTTTTTATTGCTTTTGAATATTTCTGTATAAGGAGAATTATCCATGCAGACATTGCAGACTGGAAGTAATTAATGAATCCTAATGTGGATTAGAGAGGGGCACAACTCTTGTATATTTTAGCAGTCACCAAACCCAAAAGTTATAAGTAAGGATTTTCTTCCCAGAACAGCAAGTGAGGGATTTCTTTTGTTAACCATGGGCTTCTTGGTGTCTGTTGTTGAAGTTTGTATATTCATATGTTATGGTTTGAAAAAAAACATAACAGTTTATTGTCATTCGGGCAATTATTCTATCACCCGATGACCCCTCCCCACCCAGGAAAGGGAAATTGGGTTCTCATTTCTCTCTCTTGTACACTGTGGCTGGCAGGAGTTGGCAAACAAAATTGGTTAAAATTTTTTAACAAATTTCCTCCAAAAAAAAAAAAAGAAGTCTTTGAAAAGGTGAAGAGCAGCTAACAGAATTACAATTGTTTTGAGTCTGTGGAAATTAAAATTGCGGTGCAACAGTGGGATTTGTTTTGGAGAACGTAAGCCTACACGTGCTCAGGCATGGCCACAGTAGCTGTGTAACAGTGGTCAGGTACTATTTTATGGTTTGCATTGCTCACAAAGACATACTCTAGACAGCCTTTAAATTATCTCGGATTAGTGCCAGATAGTGGACAGATCTATTTTGTCTACAAAGATTATAATTTAAAAGAAACAATTTTAGGTAAACAAAATTTCTAGTGTATGCATGGCCTTTGGGTTATTCAGAGTCCTGTGTATGTTTGGGCTGAATTTAGTGGGAGTCAGAATGAGTCCTTATCTTCACTCCAGCAAAAATCAGGTCATGAAAGGGCTGGAAAATCCTATTTGAACTTTTTGCCCATTAGCAGGAGGAAGCAGCTGAATATACTGCTCAGTTGGTGAGAGAAAAAGGCATAAGTAGTGCAACTCATTATTCGTGTTACCTTGTTATGTATTAACCAAACAAATATTTCAAGTCCTGTTATTGGATAGAATTGAACAAGAATTTTGATTAATTTCCATTTTGTTCCTCAGATTGATATACTTGAAGATCCTGTTATTAAGAATGTCATTGTGCTACAGACAGTCTTACAAGAAGTCAGGAATCGGAGCGCACCAGTGTACAAGCGAATTAGGGACGTGATTCAAACCCCTGAAAAACATTTCTATTCTTTCACCAATGAACATCATAGGTAAGGTATGGAACAGGGTATAACAATGTCCAGTAAAAGAAACTGGGAAACAGAACTGGAACATGAACTAGGTAAAAAAAAAAAAAAAATAGACTGGGGTGCAAAGAACTGTATACTTCTAGGGAATCTTATTGGGAAATAGTTGCATGTTCCAGAGCTTTTCTGGTTTATAATTAGTATAAGCACGTATTATGAAAAGGTGATCAGATTATTGAACAAAATGTACAGAAAAGACTGTTAACTTGAGCAATGGAATAGTGCTTTTCCATTTTAGTGTGCCTTTTAAACACATTCTGATGCTTTATTAGTATTTCTAGCTCAATCTGTAGCAGAATTCAAAAATCTGTTAGTCACTCAGTGACAGAAACTTTTACAAAATGAAGATAAAATTAATTTGCCTTTATTTGTACTCACAAATTAGTTTCTTGGAAACTCACAAGTAGTTTCCAACACTTCAGTACCATAGTTCTAGGAGTCTTGAATTTATAGTTCAATTATCTTGAATGCAGGTCCTCTTCAATCACCAGTGAGAAGGTTGTATTAGAAGTTAGCAGTCTCTTACTACTTTTCTTTACCCTTCTGTCTCGTGACCTTTCAGTGGCCTATAGTGTTACACATATAAAAAAAATATAGTACAGCAATGGTTCTTTTGGTCTCACAGTCTTGATCTTGCTTGTCTGAAAAAATTTTGTAAGTATGGATAGATGTTAGATTTGTTTTGTTTTGTTACACCCTCCCCCCCCCTGCTTTTTTCTTTCCTTTTATTTAGAGAAACATACATAGAGCAAAAGCAAGGAGAAACTTCTAATGACCGCAATGACAGAGCCATTCGGGTGGCAGTGAAATGGTACAACGACCACTTGAAGAAAATAGAGGATGAGGAGAATATTCAAGTTATCTTTTTAACAAATGACAAAATTAATAAAGAGAAGGCTGTAGAGGAAGGGATAACTGCTTATACGTGTAAGTGAAGTGGCATGTATGTCTAACTTACTGCTCAGATAAATAGGCTCAGCAGTCTGTTCGTACTTAAATCCCAGGCATCTCTTGCATTAATATTTGTGTGTGTGCTTTTGTAGGTGAGGAGTATATAAAAAGCTTGACAGCTAATCCCGATCTTCTAGATCGTCTTGCTTGTGTATCTGATGAAGGGGTATGTTTTTATTTTCTTTTTATAAAATAAATTAATCACGAATGGTTTGCATAATATTATTGGACACCATATTTCAGACTATTAGCATCACTTTAGAATATGGGGATTCTGGACTTCATTACCGTTTTGGCACTATAACTTTTTGACAACTGAAAGGAAAAAAAGAAATATTGCAGCTGGTTTTATTGCATTATGTGCCTATTAGGAGGTATGTAGTTATTGGTAAAAAACCAGTTGCTTTAGGTAAATTATGTGGAGATGAGACTAATAACATTGGTTCAAGAAAGTGTATAAATATTAGAAATAATGGGAAAAAATGGAAAACTACAAAAGTGTGTATTGCACAGTTTAGAGCTTTCTTCTATTTTATGACTTATTGATCAAAAGCATTTCCTATCAAAAGCTCTGATTTTTATGGTCAGTTAAGTAAGTGCAGGCTGCAACTCGGGAATGAGCTACCTCCTCTTCTGCCTCTTTGTGCTTCGTGTTTATCAAAATCAAGAGCTACATTTTTCGCCTAAGACAGATAC
>VZTM01021186.1:7700-25620 GCA_013400555.1 Jacana jacana
AAAAAAAAAAAAAAAGAGAGAGAGAGAAAGAAAACTACATAAAACTACATCTCCAAAATAGGGAAATCTCATCACACCAAAGCAAAGCAGCAATGAGGTAAGAGTGATAAGCGGAAAGGAAAAGGCCTGCCATGCCATTAATGAGTTTCAGCAAAGTGCTGAACTCCAGCTTAGCAGGCATGATGGACCAGCACCAGGACAATGCAGTGCAAAAAAAAGAGGTATACTGGATAAGAAAAGATCCTAACAAAATACACAAGCACTAACCAGCTAGAGAGGCTGTGAACTATCAGCCTGTTTTCTTTTTAAGGAAGAGCAATACTTTCTGTTTTTAGAAGAGGAGACCCAGCCTTGCCCTGTGATGATTTTTGCTATGCTAAGTATAAAATGAATGGAAGACAAAAAGCCTGGAGGGAAGGGGGGAAAGCAGGAAAGCTCTTCCATGAATAAGCAGCAAAATCCCCTGTCACCTTCTCTTTGCCAGTGCTGCACACTAACTACTGAAGTTAATCAGTAGCTTTGAAAAAGCCCTAGCCTGGATGAAAACTGAATTAATCTGGACAGAGAAATACTAAAGGCTATGCAAACATATGCTTTGCTTTTCCTAAAGCTTTAAGAGACACTGGAAACTGGCCCCAAATCCAACCTCCTTTTTTTTTTTTTTATTCTTCCTAAAAAGATCCATTTTCAATGCTAAAATTAGATTCAACAAAAAAACCAGAGCTTTTCCCTACTTCTCATTAAACAGTACAGTCATGTGCTGCAGCTCCTCCACCTCCCCATTAAGAATGAAAAAAAGAGAAATCAATATTTGTGACCCAGAATCCCAAAACAGGCAAAATGCCAAAAAAAAGGAAGAAAAGATAGCAACAATTGCTAAGCTTGTAACTCTTGTACCCTTCACTTCTTACCATCTCATATAGAAGACAAATAGTCATTAAAAGGTGTTCAAGGCACAATATATACCAAATGAATACATGGGTGCAATACTAACTCTCTACTAGGGCTTAAAGCGGAAGTGTAAATTTTCTGTAATGCCCAATTCCCACAGACAACTGCTGGACTCAAAAGCCTCTCCATCACATCCCTAGCTTTCTAGAAAAATCTCCCTCCACACTTTCAGCCAGCAGATGGTTACTCAGGAATTAAAACTAAGTAGTCCTCCCCTTGCAGCAAACATTCGTTTTATCACTGCACACCCAGAAGATCTGCCATAAAAGACATGGTGGGTTCCATCAATGAAATTATCTCCTATCTTGTGAAGGCCACAGACAGAAACGGTAACAGTTTGGGGTTTTGTTTTTTAACATTTTCTTACTTAGTGGAAAAAGCAGATTGCATTACTTGCCATCCTCCATTTTTACTAGCTGTGCAACATGCATTTCATCTATAGCTGGGTAAGAATAATAGCCCTGTCAGTGCTGAGAGACACAAGTTACAAGATGGGAACCAAGAGTTGCACCCTGGTACAAGACATGTCTATCAAAGGATCCTCCACTAGCACACGCCACCAAATCAGATGAAACACAAATTATGCTGCAGAGTCATGAATACAAACTATCTGCTTCGCTTTCAGAGAGATGATTTCAGTTTCCATCCCCTGTGGCCATTAGCTATATTTTCCACTTCCAGAAACAAAAGGAACAGCAAAGATCCTCCCCTTTCATCCAGATCCAGTTAATCCAGGCTAATCCATTTTCATGAAGGAATATCATCACATTTCTTGTGACATTATTTAAATTTACTAATAGCTTCCAAGATACTACACTCTGTCAGGCCATCGCAGACATTTTCAAATATATTGCAAGTGATTTTGTGATTGTGAAGACAATAAGAACATTTAACGAGAACCTGCGGTGTGGTCATGCACTCCCAGATACCTTGAAAAATAATTTGCTGTGTTTTAAAGTGAGAACAAATTTTCTGTGAATCAAGTGATTTCTTATATTCCTACTGTCCAATCCCCCCAGTGACACACAGAGAGGAGATACAGAAAAACAGGTATGCTAAGGAATAAAGCTGGAAACAAAGAAGGTACGAATAAAATCTACACACTGGAAATGAGACAAGGAGAAGGAAGAGAGACAGAGAAGCTACAATACAGGAAAGACCAGGAAGAGAATCCTTAGAGGGTCATTCTAAGAATGCTAACTTCAAGAGAGAGCAACAGTACACAAGAAAGCACACAAATATTTAAAGCAGAGGAAAAAAAGGAAATAGAACAAGAAAGGATAATTAAGGCTTCCTTCTTTGTTAATTTGAGTCATCATTGTGAAAAATAAGTTTTCAAAACTATTTTTAAAAAAGCATATACCTCCCAAATAAGGCTGGGCCAACACACCAACCAAAAAAGTCACCTGTATTCACATTATTCATGAAAATTTGGGCAAATTCCCTCACTATATCAGTACCAAAATAAAAGATGAGTGGTACAGTCAAAGTTTGAACACTGTTTCTGAATACTGAGCAGGAGCAACTCAGTATATACATGCCATTTTGCCAATTTTCCCCTCTCCTATCGAAATCTATCGTAAATGCTATTTTTGTTCACATGTTTCTGTGTTCTTGCTACCAGTTACACAGCTGAAGTGATTACCCTTTGATGTCTGATGTCATAACCATTCCACAGCAAAGTAAGCACTATGACATAAGTTGCTGTTATCAGGCTGGAAAAGAACATCAAGGAAGTATGAGCCTTTACGAAACAATAATACTGTTTTCATGAAAGTCTGTCATGTAGACTGAAGGCTAAGGTAACTGCAACAAAGCAAATTTATTATTCACAATAAGGATAACTGATTCTCCAAAGTAAATTCTTTGATTGTCCCCATGTGGGTTGGTGACACTGCACTGCCTTTTTCAACATGACTGAACCCAGACAAGTATTTTTTCCTCAGTGGTTGAAAGCTTTCTGGGAACCCATCAGTATGGTAAAACTACATAATAGGTTCAAAAAAGACTCTAAAGAACAGCAAATTACAGTTGAGGCAGAATGCCTTCAGATAGCGCAGAATTGTGCAAAAATTTCTTCCAGTTGTGTGAATCTGTTAAGGTTTTTTACAATATTCACTTTTAGTTCCATCAACTTCTAACCGCATTCCCAATTTTGAGTATTTCAGATAATCACACCAGGCCTAGTCCTGCAGCCCTTTGTTGCACAGGCAGGAAACCCAAGTCATTACACTGACATCCAAGGGCACTTTTTCAGGTAAGAGTCATTCATAAACAGCAGCTTAAAGTCATGGGCAATCAACGAGTTTTAGGAAACTATCCCTATATAATCTATGTTCTATTAAAAAAAATAAGAAATATGCCATACAAATAGGAACAAATAGGAATAGTAGAGAAGTAGTAACAGGGTAAGAAAGAGTTCTATGCATCCAAAAAGACAGTTAATCCTTCTAAGACCGTCTTAGACCAGCTTCATGATCATCAGCAGTATGAAATGCTGTCCCTCCCACACGCCACACTATTCAGAGCATTCATACCCAGCTCTGCTCCAGGAACCATTTGTGAAACTTAGTATGTTCTATAAAGAAGACCCAAGACAACTCGAGACACTTGGTATGTGAGCTAACAAGATGAACAATAAGGGAATTTTTTTAAGACTGTTCATTTTCAAGCAAACTGGAACATGATGTGGTGGCAATTAATCCTGACTTGTCCTCTTCTAGCATGGGACTCTCAGGACTTCAAATATCTTTTCTGAAGACCTCAGTGAAGATGGCTCATGCAAACACATTAAAAATACTGCCTGCAAAGGAAAACCACAGATTTCCAATGCGGAAGGTAGGCATGCACTAGCAGCCTGAGCAATCGGGTTGCAGCTACATGTGTTCTGAACTAGTGAAATGACATTTGATTGAAACCTTTAAAAAAATTCACTGATGTATGAGATCAGGCAAAAAACACCTTGGGCTTGACTTCTGCTTCTTCAGTAAATGCAAGTTGTCCTAAACACATACAATCCCCTTCACACCTCAGTGAACAAAGACACCTTAGATCAGGGTAGAGACTCCACCACATTCCCCGCACTGTGCATCCATGAGTTGAAAAAAAGCCACTGATAACACGAAAACAAACATTGCTGAACAGAAAACAAATCAAGACAGATAGCAAACAAGAATTCATAAAGACGGGAGGTTTTACATATGCTTGCAAAGTTACCAGGTGCTGTATCATTCCAAAAACAACAATGGCAAAGCACAGTCACAGTATTACATCTTACCAGCAGGCATATTTATTCATTTCTCCATTCTTGCAGAACAGCATAGAAAATAGCTCAATAAAACACCTTTGTGTAATTGTCACCAGTTATTCCTGAACAACATTATTCCCCCAAAATAATTTCATGATTCCTATCTGGGAATTAGAAAAAGCAACTAAAAAGCCCTAATTTTGTGATGAATGGAAGCCAGAGCGTAATCTTTTTGAGGCCTGGAGAACAGTACAATCATATTAAATTCCCTCAGCTCAAGAAATGTCATCTTTACATCAGCTGGTACAAAAAAATTGTTTCCAGCCTGAGGCAGTTGCGATAAGGGATTTAGAAGCCATCACCATGTGGGCCACGAGATATAAAGGAATGCATCACCGCATATAGTGTCTGCTGCTCACAATTTCAGAGCTAATGTTCTCACAGCTGTGTATGACTTAGACCAGCTGGGAAGAAGAAAGGGACTAAATGAGTCAGAAGAAGGAGCTCGTATTTTGTCTAACCTGCATTTAACACTCCTGCAGCAGAACTGTCAAAATCAGATCGGATCATTATCCAGCGAGGGATAAAGCAAGGCATCAGATCATTATCCAGATGGGGTTGTGGGCTCTCTTGGAAGCTCAATAGAAAACCACAGAATCTTGGGAGGAGGTAGGCATCTCGGTCCTATCTGTGCACTTACATACCACCAGCAGCTGAAACAGCCCAGGGTGTGACAGAGGCAGGTCACAGGTTACACAGAATCCTCCCAGGCCATCTGGCGCTCCCAAGCATGTCCATACTGCTGCCTACGCACGAGGGAACAGCTTTTGGAAAGCCTGACTGAGCAGCTTTAGCACAGCAGCTCTCCTCTGGCTGGCACCAGGCTTTCTACATGACAACACACAGGACACTACCAGCCCAAGATGAAACTCTGTCCTTACAGAAGAGTCTGTAGATGGCCACTAAGGGGTTTTGTCATCAAAATGCTTGATGTATAAGTTTGTACTGGCAGGCTTGGACCCCATAAGGTTGCTCTTTAAAAGCAGCATCAGACTTCAAAGACGGCTCTGGATAGGTGCAAGAGACTAAAAAGCTCGAGTTGGATGCAGGGACCTCACCTCACTGTAGAAAACCATGACAGTTTTGAAAAAATGTTTAAATGTCTAAATGTTTAATATTAGTGACGAAGGCAGCTCCTTCTGAGTTTTCTGCTGCCACAGTGTTCAATCCTCCAGCACAGGTCTGACTCTTACATTCTGAGTCCACGCAGAATGATGAACAATGGTCCCAAGATCTTCCAGGTCTCCTAACATTTTATTTGCTCTCTGCCTCCTCCCCCGACAAGAACAGAAAACAAATCAAGATGTATTTTCACTTGTGAGATGCTCCTTCATGGTGTTTCATAGATATTATTAATTGCACAGGCTACAGTTCAGGCATAACTTTCATGTTAACACATAATGCCACTCAGGAAAATATTTGGTTTGGCCAAAAAAAAACAGTTCTAAGGGCAAATATCAAATCATTCACAGCATATTAAAAAAAAAATATCTTCAGATGACACTCTTTCATAACAATTCCACCACATTTACTTCATCTGCTTAAGAGTGCAAACTTTCACAGATGATGAGTTTCTAGTAAGTTTTCCAAGGGCAGTATATTCCAAATATGGTTCTCTGGGTATCTAGCAGATGGACACTTGAAAAATAAAAGCATTGTTATTTCTTCCTAAATCCCATTAAGCTGATTCGCACCATTAATTCAATCCCAGCTGTCTTTGGTATAAGGAAATATCAAAATGTATAGAAAGTATTAAAAAGAAATTGGGTTTGGATTGGCTTTCTTTTGGTTGTGGTTTTGTTTTTTTAAATAAAACGGTTTGTTTCCCTCTGCTACTGCAGGAATTGCACAGTAGCGTCTCCAAAAGTAAGACTGAGCTGAAAGAAGCCAAACCTTTTACTGCACATTTCAGTGATGTAACTGAATTCCTGGTTTTGCACAGCACTTTGTAAGATAACTGTATTTGCTGTAGAACATTTACTAACGCCTGCAAGGGCAATGGTCTAGAAGATAAATTTATTTATTTTTGTTAAATTTTACCTTGTTCCACACATTTGTTTTCACTTTTCCAGCTATCAAATACAGTTCTGGCACAGATCATTCTTTTTATGCACATGCAATCTCACAACCCAGTCTGTGCTGGAAGAGAAGTAGACTGAAGCTAGGGCAGAGATTAAATGAGATACAGGGCGCATGTAAAATGTGATAGATACACAATTGCTCATGTTGTGTGATTTTCATTGAGATATGTATGAGCTAGCAAATAACTCTGAAGATTATGACTTTTCATGCAGAAATACATATCAAAGGTTTCTTATCTATTTAAAAGGCAATTGATTTTTTTGGTATCTTCAAAAGCAAGTGAATATTCACAAACCCCAAGCCTGGACTTGGATTCCCACATCTAAGTATGTAAACAAAGGTAACTTGGCATTCTCTCTCCACCTCTGTTGATTTCAAAGGTACCCCCGCACACTTGCAAAATCTGTATTGATTTAGGAGACAGCATTTAAGGACAAAATCCCAACCCAAATCTGCTCTCGTGGCTTTATAGCATTCTTTCCTGGGCTCAATTCATGACCCTCATGATTTAAGCTCACTTATGGCAGGGCTTGGTTGTTCTTGAAAGAGTTGCCCTCTTGAAACATGCTTCAGTTATGGTAATGATATAAAGCCCCAGCAGAGAGTGGAAAGAAGTGGGATGAAGAAATACACTTTCTGTGGAAGAAGTTGCTCAGTTGACTCAGTGAGCCAGGTTGTACACCTGCAGCAAACTTCTGTGCAGACCCTCCTAAATGGCTCAAGTGATGAACTGAAGTTAGCTAAGCAGAACTTTTTGCACTTCAGATATTTATACAGACAGATGACTTCACTGAACACAGTTTCATTATCCTAACTCTGACCACTTTTGCACATCTGTTTACTAACAAAAGGTACAAGGTAGGGTCTGCCATGGAAGAGACAGCACTGGTATTTACATTCTCAAAAGTGTAGTCACTGATTTAATGTAAAAACTCTAGGACTGGCTTGATGTATATTGATCACTGGAAAAGACTGCAGGATTATGAAACATGCTATTTGTTTATTGTTTTCTTGAAGGATACTGTCCTCTACAACTGTCAATCCACTGCTCAGAGTACAAGCTGTCTTTTATAAGGAAAAAACAATGTCAAGTAATCTATATACTTAATGGGTGGTTAGCATTTTTGGGGGTGAAATTATTAGATACTAAAAACAATTCCTTTTTTGTCAATGCGTATTTCCCTTTTTTTTTTCCCTGTAGGTGCAAAGCTATTAAAAGAGTATTATTCTTAACCAAGTAGAGCAACATTCTATGAAGCTACTTGAGAGCAGGCGCATTCTGTAGGGTTGCAGCCAAAAGTACTGCTTTTGTTTTAAAAAAAAAAAAAAAAGAACACAAACCAAATCACCCATCATCCCCAAACAAAAAGCACTCTGGTGAATAAGGTAGGTTCCACCACCCCTCTGTTCCAAAAAAGAATAAATTTAAAAAAAGGAACAAACAAACAAACAAAACACAAGACAAATATATTCTAAATGTTTCTTAAGAAAATAAACAAGAGAAAAGGATAGGGGGAGAAAGAAAAAAAATTAATTGATAAAATTGATACCCTTTAAATAGCCATTAAGGCTGTTTTGTCTTCAGTTTGCTTCATTAATTTTCTTCTATAAGTGGTCAAAAATTGAATTTCTAACAGTGCTACCTTATTTCAAAACTATATCTTATACTGAAAGGTTTTGAATATAGATTTCTGCATGAAACATTAGCTAGTGAAATGATACGTTTCATCTGGAGAAAAAGTCTAGAAGCTTATTTGAATTCATGCTGCACAGGCTTGATCCTCTACTGGTTTCAAAGGCATCCAAAAATGTGCAGCCATGAGCCAGACATAGATTCTACCTCTGTCTACAATGTCAACCTAAAAGTTATTCTTTAAATTTTCCTTAGAGAGTCTTTCTTTAGGTTATGAGATATATATATATATAAAAGGGTAATCTGAGCATCTATATGAAGACTGAAAAAAAGAAAACGGTCTCTCAAGTTACTTCTCTGGGAGGGGAAAAAAAGCTGCCTCTTGGGCTCTTACTTACTTTTTTAATTACTCAAACTGTAAAGCAGGTGTAGGTAATTATTTAAATCCCAAAGAACCTTTAAAAAACAAGTTTCTATAACCACTTTATTAGCATAAATATAAAAAAAAAGACATAGTATCTTAGAGACTTCTTTCTGGTAAAAACATTAAACATTTTCTCTTGCTACCAATATTAAAAGGAATTCTTAGCCCTTAATTACTTAGTACAAACTATTTTTAGAATAATACCATTTGTCCATATTGAAAAATTGTCACTGGTTCAGGACTGAATCTTCGCCATCTGGGGACTTGGCCAGCATTTTGCAGGTTTTGGGGGGAGGTTTTTTGTTGGGTTTATTCCGTGAGTTTTAAGGGGGGTTGGGGTTGTTGGGTTTTTTTCTCTTCTTCTTTTTGATAGCAGGAATGGAAATTTGAGAAGCTTGGGAACTCTGCAACGGTCTGTTAGGGGCAGAGTAGCTGATGGCAAGCTCTGAAGCATGTATTAGACATACTAGTATGGCTGCAGTGATATACTTGGACTTCATGCATTTGTATCCTCAGCAAAGGCCGGGAAGAACACTGGTTTCAACAGCAAAACTCTGAAGGCTGTAGCCTGGGTGCAACAGAGAACCCAGACTGAAATGGGCCCAAGCCTATTTAGTACTGAGGACGGCAAGCTCTGCACACAAAAGCAACAAATCATACTACAATATTCAAAAACTCTTAAATCTGCTAAAGGAAATTTGAAATGGCCAACTACTATTCATAAAAAATAATACTTCTAAAGTATAAAGCAGTGCCAAAAAGAAAGTTTAACTTTTAATCCCTCCCTCCCCACAGAAGCAGGATGAATACCAGCAGTTCAGCATGGAAATTTCTCCCTCAAATAGCACGAAGAGGGAAAAAAAGCATTTTGTAAGCCCATTAATAACACTTATCATGACACATAAAAGAGAAAAGAAGTCTATAGATTCTCCAAGTGTTATTTGTTAATTTACTTCTTTCCAAGAGTCCGATATATCTGTTAAATCCATGCAGCCTAGAGGAATCAATACACGTTGTTATAACTTATTTCATTTTTTTAATAAATAGTGTGGTTTTCAAAATGACAACCCACAGAAAGTTCTTAAGACTTGTTTTGCACTTATGGATTGGAGCATAAATGCTACTAAGGTGGGGCTAGGCAGGACAGACACACAGTTTGATCTTCAAGGTCTGTTTCCATCATTTTTCATGTAGCTCTCTAAATTACTTTTAAATGTAAGAGTTATGTAAAATAAGTTATTTTTATCTTTTATTTATAAATGTATCTATTCAAAATTATGAGTGAGCAAATCCAAAGACCTCCCTTTATCAGTACAACAAAAAATGAAGGCAACAAGTTTATTAATTATACACAGTAATAGAAAAGGAAGTGGAGCTAATTTGGTGGGCTGCATTTTTTTAAGACACAAACTCCAATTACTTCCTATGAAATTTGTCCAATTCCTTTGTCCAATCTAAGTACAGCTGCGCAAAGTCCACTATAATAGAAGACTGCAGTACAACAGCAGAGCAACATTAATCGTATTTCAAGGAACAGCTTAAACTTGAGGGTGATCTAGAGCCCCCTTCGCACAGCAAGGGAAGGAAATATAAAAGCCAGCATTTGTTTAAAAAAGAAAAAAAAATTAAAAAAGGCATAAAAATAAATAAATTCCACATTAAGATTCAGTTCTTAAAATATCTCTATTGTTGTCTTTGTTTCTATTTGCTTTCCACAATCCCCCAAATGGCATTCTTTCAAAAGTGTTATAAAGAGTCATTACGTGTTAAAGATGCCCAGAATACTGCTAAGGGATCCCTTGGCTCTGCTCAGAGTTGGGTTTTGCGGTTTTGCAGAGGAACACAGGGGGAAATTTTCAACCAGCTGTCACATCCCCAGGACTTCATGACATCTGGGTGTCCAGGAACCCACACTGCAGCTTACAGCACCTGCAGGTAGAGCTGGAGTAATGCACACCAACCATACGTGTGTTCCTTTTTCTCTGCCCATACCAACACTGGTCCAGAACTGTCCTACACACCACAGGACACAGTGATTCTTTCTTTTACCTGCAGCTGTTGGGAGGCCAATGGCAAAGCTGCTGAACACAGACACAAAAAGGGATCTTAACGGTAATGCTTACCGGACTTCTGACTGTGAACTATTTTTGGTGTTATTCTACTGCAAATTCCAAAATGTTCCCTAACAATTTTATGCTTCTCAATGCTGCATTAACAAGCATTGTTAAGATTCCAACAGTTTCCAGGATAATCATCCTTACCCATGAAGTTTATCCTCCAGCATCTCCATGTACTTTTCAGCATTTTCTTTTACACTGGTCACTGCAAAATAAAAGTTGAAGTTAGGTAACGGTATAACAGTACAGTTTGGGAGAGGTGAGGGGAAGAGCAGAGAGGGGGGTTGTTTGTTTTGTTTCTTTTTTGAAACCAAGTCATTGCTTACCCAGAAATTTTACATATATCAATTAGAATTCCATTAATCTTTTTCACACCCAAATTACAGTATCTCTCTTTTTTTTTTTTTTTAAGTTTATTTTATCTCTATTACATCAATATAGCCAATAATTAATGCCTTAACCTCTTGGCTCTGACAGAAAAATGGTAAGACTAACAAAGCCACAGATCATAGGAGTTTCCTCCTGACTGAAAAAAAGACACCAAAGCCATGAAAAACCCCAAACTCACACAAACACAAAAAAAGAAAGAACTGACCAAGCCAGGTCCTCCCCTCTATCTTCAGGGAAAGCAGGCAAGCCTAATTAATACCTCAGTCCATGCACAAGAGTTCTTTAAAATGCTAAGAACCTTCTGAATCTAAGAATATTAAACACCTGATAAACTGAAAACATATAGAATGGAAAGAATTAGCACTCAAGATTGTTGTGAGACTGGGGGGTGGAGGTGTTGCAGTTCGGTGTTTTCAGGTTTTTTGTTTGTTCTTTTTTTCAAACTCAGGGCATGGATATTGCCCTCATATGAGTCCCTACAATTTCTTTGCTCAGAATAAGCTCCAATAAACTACTTGTTCACTGTAACACACAACAACTAGGCCATTCTTTTGGATGACCCTTGGTGCTCCATCTGTGGAGGAAAAGGTAAAGCTCCGCCAGGAAAATGGAGGCTTTTAGTGGATAATAATTTTCACATTATGACCACCTTTTCCCCCCTCCCTAACAGCTGCTTGTCAACTCCAATTCTAGAGGGCTGTTAATCAGCTCTCACTTTTAAAATTTTAACTCATTTTCCATCTATTAAATATATATTTAACATGAAGATGCATCCTACAGAGCATAACTGTTTTTATGGGCAAAGCTTGCTACATGGATCAGGTACCCTGTGAATTTAGCAAACGCATCTCCCCCTAATCTTTCCTACAATACAGCACCCTCAAGCACTTCATGTATTTCTCACTCTCCCCTTTCAATTTTTTTATTTTTTGTTTTCTTCACAAAATGGACCATCACACACTAAAGCCCAACTTGAAAACTTGGCATTAACCACATTAGCCGTGCTAAAGCTGTGTTCACACACACATACACACACACAGGAGTTCACCAACTGAAACCACATGGGTAACACCCATTAGCAGCAAGCATCAGGGTCAATGTAACATTGACTGTCTGCAGAAGGTGGTGTTCACCTGGTCACACAGAAGTCACACATCACTGAAGTGGTTTGCATCCCAATAGCAAATATAGAACACGTTTTGCAAAGCTGATTTACTTTCTCAGGTTTTGGGGGTTTTATTTTATGAGAGGGTTTATTAGATTAACAACCTCCTACACCCTCAAAAAACCAAACCAACACTCAACAATCCTCCTCTCCACAAAACCAAATCGAACCCAAACAAACAGAAAACCAAACCCACCACAACCCTAATACTCTGGAAGGCATCACAGTTTTGTTCAGAACATCTTTTAATCCAGGTTCAACACCAGAACAGGTTCTGTACCACAATACATCGAACCAGTATGGTCCATTCTGGAAGGTTATGTTGTACATAGAATCATAGAATTGTTTAGGTTAGAAAAGGCCTGTAAGATCATTGAGTCCAAGTGCTGACCTAGCACTGCCAAGTCCACCACTAAACCGTGTCCCTAAGTATGCATTCATTTATTCATTTACAGACACATCTCTCCATTACAGAAGTACTGGTGGATGTGATGGAAAAGGTTATATAGGGACTTTTGTAATGACACTGGAGTTAATACTTTTTCTTAGCTCGTAGGAGTTTTATAGCAATTACAGGACTTAGAAGTTCCCTGTTTCCTTCTATTCGTATGCTTCCTGTGGAACTGCACAGAGCCTGCAAGTCTTCCTTTAATGACACACTACAGTTTTATATAGACTACCACCACTTTTTCCAAACTCCCTATCCTTCAGTCCCCAATGCGCTGACCTGAGGTCCAGTGCAGGCTTTGATAGCAGAGAGCATAAAGGTGTCTTGCTGCCGTACTTCCCCTTCTCTTGCCATTGTCGTAATATCCTTCAACACGAGCTGTTACAATTGAGGGGCTTATTCTTTTGGATAATGAAGTCAGCAGACATTATTAATTTTTGGAGAGGGATGAGAAGAGGTGGAGAATCTGTTTCACACTCACTTTGTTTCTAACTGATATAGTGACTTCTTATGTTACATGAAAGATAAACCTTGCTTTCAATTTCTCCTGCTGTTCTTGTCACTTTTTAATTGGGCGTGATCTGATAGAGTAATTCACACTTTCATAGTTCAGTCCTGCCCCTACACGCAATTTTACAATGCCCTTGAAGCACACAGCTTAATATATCAGCATTATTCAATGACAAAAAGTAATGGACAAGAATACACCACTAGTCAAAAGTAGGTCAGTCAAAAGCTAACACTCATTTGGAAATCACCTCACATCACTAAACCCTACTCTCTCCTGTCAAATGTTTTAACTACATTAAAAGAAATGCAAACTTTGCTGCTGAAAGTAAAAGCTACCCAGCCTAGCTTTGTCTCCTTGCCACCTTCTGCATGTAATTGGAAGAGCTGTGACCTGAAGATTTTGCTGGAAGGAAAATACTGCCTAAAAATCCAATGAAGGTTACTTCCCTCGTAACAAACTGCAGGCAGCGCAGCAAACACACAAATACTTTCAGCCTTTTAGATCATCCGTTTGACACAGAAGACAAGCAACAAATTAGCAGATTTTTTTGTTCGCATTTAATGAATCTATTCACCATCACTTCAAAGCAAAAAAAAATGCAAACAGGAAACCACGCATGCCTTCAATCGAGCTAAGAAAGTACTAGATGACAGAAGAAAAAAAAAGTAATAATAATTTATGAGATTCTGCTCTGCATAAACATGCAAAATTACTTATTTTTACATTTAAGTGAATAGGATAGCTTTTTTCATTAGTTCTCTGGGGATTTACATGGTTAGCTCACATTGGCCTTGAGGGGAGTTATTAAAATAAAAAAGTATAAACACTCATGGAAGATCAGACACTGGGGCTTTTGCTAAGATTAAAAATAGACTTTTCTCGTGAAGCCTTAATTGAAGAAAAGTGATTCAGCATTTCTTTCTCTTCTTTTCTCATATATTTTTCTTCCTGTGTACAGCAGCAAAGCCTAGTCTTGGAATCAGTCCCGGGTCAGGCAGAACTGAGGGGCAGCAGTGAGCTCTTGCAGGGGGCTTATAGTTGCCACAGAGCATAAGGCTGCCATTTTAGAACATGCATGAGTCTCTTCCAATAATTAACCTACACAGTTCATTTAAAATAATGGCACATGCCGTTTCTCATCTGAAAGCAGCCCCACTGGGGTAATGCTATATCTCTATCTTACAAGTATTATTTAAGCCTGGAGGTGAAGGTGCATGAACATTTTTATCCTTCAGTCTTGGTTCTCACAAATTGAGCTTACGAAGACCTGTGGACCATGACATATGCTCTGCATTCTATGATCAGTATTTTAAAAATCTTTCTAAAACTGAGTATCTGACTAGAGACACCTTGAACCCAGTGTCCACATGGAAGCTCTGGATGTGGATGCTTGGCAATTCAGAAGAATAAAAATTGCATTGGGTCCCTCAAAAAATTGGCAGACAGTATCACAGCAGCTTTTTGAGTGCTAGTCTACAGGTCTGTAGTCCTCTGCCAGAGTACATCAGATCCACATCTTGAGCCCTGGAGATACAAAGTCCGAAGTTAATTTTTTGCCTTTCATTCTAAAAGGCGTTATTTCTCCTCAATCTTACTCCACAACACCCTACCCTCTTTTTCCTTTTCTTCTTTTTCCAGGGGGGTGGGTGAATAGTGACACCCATATTAAAGGTTGGAGCATCTGCAATGCCTGCTAGCAGATCTGGGTCCAGCATGAAAAGAACATCCAGACATTGCCTGCCTGCATGACAAACCTGAAGCCTATACAATTAGCCCCTCCGATCCACAAGTATCATGCTCCTTCTCAAATATTTTCTTAGACAGGTAAAGCAAAACTCCCACTTGCTTCAATAAGATTTTTGGCTGACTTAAGGATGAGATTTGGCTTTTAAGAATAATATAAAAATAGAAGTAACTGCACGGACATGCATTGATCCACCTGCAGTAAACTCTGAGGGCAGCTCTGGGTGTGAACAAGGTTAACAGATTGCTTGTCCTGTCACTATTTTATTTTTTAAATGTAAAAATTACTATGATTTCTAAGAGAAAGGCAAAAGCAGAACATGATTAGTTAAAAATATCTGGTGTTTTCTGTCGTAGAAGATGTGCTGCATTAATTGTGTGAAGTTGTGTTCTGAAAAACTGTGGAAATGCTTCCATATATTGAAAGGTTAACATGAAAAGCCAGTCAAACTTCAGCAGTGACATCTCAGCTGCTCAACTACATGTCAAGATGATTTATCAAGCCCCAGTAACAAGACTTTGGATTACAGAACAGTCAGGAATTTTGCATCTTGCAGACAGACAGTGGAAAAACCCAAAGAACAAGCTCTGCATAAAGAACAACTGCCTCTCTCTGCTGAATTATTCCCAGGGAACTCAAGTAAAAACAACATAAAAGGCCAGGATTAAAGAGAAGAAAATAGGTGTCTTGATGAAGATGTGCAAATACTCCAGAAAGGCTAACGTTCTGGGTCAAGTCAATCAACCAAATTCTATTCTGGTTCACTGACTGTCTTCCAGTAATGAAGGAAATACTTAGATAGTTACTACCTGTCTCTTCCAGCAATCGTGCTGTGTTCTAGGGAACGTGCTAATCCTTTAAGTTTCACTGCAGAATGGCACAAAATTAACCCAGGGAAATTACTGCCACCAGAGATGAGGTGGCCAAAATTTAGGGGAAATCTGAATGGATTCAGTATTCTGTGAAGAGGAAGGCTATGTAAAGGTGAACTGGAAAAACAAAAACTGGTATCAAAGATCTACGACATTAAAGCCACTTGTTTAAAGACATTACACAGTCTTAATTGATGGAGTTGAAGATACTATCTGCCTAATTGGAGCAATGCTATAACTCAACCACAAGGTTTTTTCCTGCTGAAAACAGATGGCCTGGAGAATAGGATACTGCCTTGCCACACAAATGCAAAATTGTGCTTTGCAGTGACATGCCACCAGTGGGTAGTTAAAGCACAGCAATTCTGCTGGGTCTGAGGTGTGTGAATGCAGCAAGGTCACACTACGTGGGGCTCCCAGACAGCCTCAATCCCTCTGGATGGAAGAGAATCTGCAGCAACTGCTGGGTGATTCGATAACAGTGTTCTTGACACAATCCCATTCCACAAAAGGACAGGAAGCTTTCAGGGATCTATTGAAAGGTGCTGGAGCAAGTGCAGAGGAGGGCAATGAAACTGTTGAAGGGCCTGGAACATAAATCTTATGAGGAGTGATTGACGGAGCTAGGATTGTTTAGTTTGAGGAAGCGGAGGCTGAGGGAAGACCTCATCACTCTCTACAACTGCTTGAAAGGTCATTGTAGAGAGGTCGGTGCTGGTTTCTTCTCACAGGTAATTAGCAATAGAACAAGAGGGAATGGCTGCAAGCTGCAGCAGGGTAGGTTTAGGCTGAACATGAGGAAAGAATTCTTCACAGAAAGAGTGGTCAGGCAATGGAATCAGCTGCCCAGGGAGTCACCATCCCTGAATGTGTTTAAGAGTGAGTAGATTAGATGTGGTGTTGAGGGATCTGGTGTAGGGGAGAACTCTGTAGAGTAGGGCTGATGGTTGGACTCAATGATCCCAAGGGTCTCTTCCAACCAAAATGATTCTATTGTCATATGCCACGCCACTGCTTTCACAGCTCCCAGAGGGATACAGTACATTGCATCTTGTCCCTATGAAGATTTCTGCCATCAGTTTCAGTTGCCTCTCCAGCACTGGATGGTCAACTGCTCCAATACCGCAGGACAACTCTTCTGATATATAGAAACAAAAAAAATTAAAAGTTCTAGCTTGAACATGACTGTCTAACAAATACTTTGTTCACTCTTACATTTAAAATCTTGTAGTATGTGAACACTTCAGTCTCTCTCTCTTTGTTAAAAATATGAGAAGTAATAAAAATATATGAAGAGCAATAAATATAAAACTGGTGGAATGCAGGACAGCATTCTCTCACTTATGCTGCACTGAACCAGAAAAAGAGGAAAAGTACAGAGTGAACAATTCATCTTCCTCAGGAAGTTCCCTTTGGGGCTGTTGATACAGAAAACCTACTGCTAACTTTCTCTCAAACGCATGGGTACATCCTGAACAGGAGGAAGAGCACAGTCTAACCTCTAGACATGCTAGGAGTGGGTGGACACTACCACACCCGTAACAAGCAGCTTTCCCACTTTAGAAGAGCCCAGAAAGGCCAAATACCACCTCATTTTGAGAGATGTGTTTTACACATAACAGAAGCAGGCAATGAACACGCTCCATCTGCTTGTCTGTCTGCCTATGAGGCCCACAGCATATTTACAGCTGGCTTAATTTGTAGCCCTTGGTGCAACAACAAATTTGAGCCTGCAACTAGCGTTGTGATACCTTGCTTTTAACATAAAAAATATAAATCACAGATAAACTTATATAGTATACAGAAATTACTGATTTTAACAGAAAACACATCCTGCCCTCAAGTTAGATGTCAGGGCAGATCCAACATATAGAAAAATCTCAGCATGAACAGAAGAGAAGTTTGACAAAGAAATAGAAACCAGGAAACTAAGCCTTATAAAGAGAAATATAAGGAGGTGTCAGCAGCTCTGCCTATAACAACTTACAATTGTGTCTCTCAGGGCATGGCACAAAAGGTTTGCAAGGAAGAAAAGGAGTGGGGGGAAACCACCCTGAACTTTTCAAAAACAGACATTCCCAGAATTTACCTCCCGAACTGTTTCATTGTACATGGCACTTTTTATCTAAAGTGACAGGTGACCCTTCAAGTTCTGTGATGATTAAATCACCTAAATTGAAGGGGATTACTATACCTTCACAGGCTAAGCTTCTTTCAGATTTCTGGAAAATCAGGTGAATGGGACACACAGCAGTGCCTCCCATGCTACATGTGGG
>VZTM01021186.1:29546-47138 GCA_013400555.1 Jacana jacana
TTAAGGGAGTGGAGCATCTCCCATACGAGGAAAGGCTGAGGGAGTTGGGTCTCTTTAGCTTGGAGAAGAGGAGACTGAGGGGTGACCTTATTAACATTTATAAATATGTTAAGGGTGAGTGTCAGGAGGATGGAGCCAGGCTCTTCTCAGTAACATCCAATGATAGGACAAGGGGTAATGGATGCAAGCTGGAACCTAGGAGATTCCAGTTAAACATGAGGAAAAACTTCTTCACAGTGAGAGTGACTGAACACTGGAAGGGGCTGCCCAGGGAGGTTGTGGAGTCTCCTTATCTGGAGACATTCAAAACCCACCTGGACAAGTTCCTGTGTGACCTGATCTAGGTGTTCCTGCTCCGGCAGGGGGATTGGACTAGACGATCTTTCAAGGTTCCTTTCCAATCCCTGATATTCTGTGATTCTTAGTAACACCATCTAGTAGGTGTAGATGACCTTTAAAAGCCCCTTCCAACCCAAATTATCCTATGATTCTACCTACGGTCATGCAACCTGCACACAACAGCTTATGAGTTTCATTAAACCATCAATAGTATTTGGCTATACTTGACATACCAATGTAAACATTATACTTTTGACCATGAACATGCAGTGATGCCTTAAAAGCCTCTCTGCTACTAACATGCAAAGCTGGAGTAGAGTTTTAAAAAGTGTAATTAGGAAAATTACAGCAGCTGAGCAAAACAGGATTCTGTAGCTACAAGAATATATGTGCACTAAGTGCTCATACTAATCCTGAGCACCCAAAAGGGCAGTCACATACACAAGCATGCACTGTTGAGAGGCCAAACTTTTTTGAACTACTTTCAAGACAGGATCATTAATCCAATTGGCTGACGAAAAAATATTGCTTACACTATAAAATCTTTGTTAGCTTTCTTATTGACTTTCGAGTGCAAAGCTCTACTACACTAGAGCTCTTGAAAGCAACAGCTTTAATATCTGTAAGTTAAGGTGGTCCCAACGAAGATGTAAGACTTCCCATAACATGATAAAGTACATTTTGAGTTGCACACACCACTTCCAACTGCACAATAAACAAGAGATTCCAATGGAAGACAAAACCTACCACATTGCAGATGACCATGTAATTTCAACCTATGCTCCTTTGTATTTGTATTTCATACCTTCTTTCCTTGATATCTTCTTCTGTCGCCAGTCTGACATAATTCTGCATCTTCCCCTTTTCTAGGTAAATTATGAAATAATTGAGCTACCTGTAACCTTTTTTTAAAAAAGAAAAAAAAAAGAAAAAAAGACTTCATACTTCGCTTAGAGAGATGATTTAAAAAGTGGCCTTATTACTAGTTGAAAATCTCTTTCTAGATTGAAGCAGTTTCAGCATCAATAGAAAATCTTTTATTTGAATTAAACTCTAAGACCTCCGTTTGAGTAACGCCTGTAAAAGAAGGGAATTAAAGACCTCGCCCTTCACATGGAGTCTCAGCATTGCTATATTGTAAGTAGAATGAGTGGATTCAATCTTCAAAGCAGCACAATGCTTTAATGCAGGTTTTTTTCTTCTTCACTGAAAGTAACTATTTCTGCTGGAGCTGATACTTTTGACTATGATTTTTTTTTTTTACCTTGTTTGCCATATTACCTGAGCTGTCTCCCTCTCTGACTCCTACATTGTGTGTATCTCATTTTCTCCTCTATTATTTTTTTTTCTTTTCTCTCCTCTGCCTTTCAAATTCCTCTTTTTCAGTTCTCGTCTGCTTTGCTGTTTCCCTAAAGCTGTAAATCATTCATTACCACAGGGAATTTTACTTCTGGTTTTGCTCCCCACACCAAACTTGCAGTGCTTAAAAGTTACTGCCAGAAAAGAAAACTTTTAGCACAATTCAAATAAGGACTCCCTTAAGGACCAGTACTTTGTGGACATTTTAGCAGTTATTCTGGTGATGTTGAAATAACTTCCCAATGGCTGGTATAGACTCTCTCTATGGTAGCTTAATTTAACATTTTTTAATACCAAATATTCTTTAGGTATGAATTCATATGCTCAGTTGATCTAACCTTCATGACCCAAATTATTTTTCAAGGGACACCTGGAAAGTTTTAATTTCTTAGGTCTTGAAGACATGAGCCAACTCTGGTAAAAGCCAAGGTCCAACTCTTCAGGACATCCCAAAACTCATAGCAACAGCAGTATCATGAGGCTGCTCCAAAATGTACATAATTAGAATTTTCTGCCCCCTCTCACAACCTTCTCTTCTCATTAAGGTGCAAGAACAGCACTAACTCACTTATTCTGGCCACTCTTAGGAGAAATTAATCAGCTCTTCAGACAATATCCACTCATTTGTCATCACTCCTTCAAGAAAAAGTTGGTCAGGTAGATAGAATTGTCTGCAAGCCACCGGCTGGACCACACCAAATTTGGGCTGTGATGTTTAGGGAATTAACTTTTCCACAAGTCTCACTGCCTGAACACAGAGAGAATGACTTGGGTTTCCTGCTCAGGTATCTGGTCTGAGTATTGGGCAGTTAATAGCGTAAGAGAGACGGTCTGCCCTGAAGCAAAGTAGAGTAGTGCCAGAAAGAGAAGCAGATGGAGCCAACCAGGGAAAAAAGAAGTAATAACGACAGCAGGTTGCAAAGTGATTCTTGGAAGAACTGAGCCCAAGAGGAACCCTGTTGTGTCTGAGCTGGTCTGCAGCTGATGAGAACATAAGTCCACTTTCTAGGGCACTCTACGCAGGTCTGTGTAGACCCAAGTGCTACAGAGCACCAGACTGCACAACATACTTTCAGCTCATCTGCTACTCTTGCTTGACTACCAGATGTGTCAGTTGACTAGTTAGACTGGTTTGCTTGTTTCCGCTCTCCCTGCCCACCCCCAGTGAATTGTAAAGGTTGGCCCAAAATACCCACAGTATAATAGAAGTGGACTTGTATCAACCTGTATGTTTATGCAAAGTTAAGGAACGTGCAACTGGTTTCTGAACTTTAAGGTCTCCCATAAATTTTGCTGCTTACACCAGGTCAAATTGTAGAAATGATAAATGCTCACACAGCAATGCCTCCAAAGTGTTGGATCACAAGAGGCTTTTTCAAAGTGCTGTTTGTGCTTTTTAACCATGAAAATTCCAGTGATATCTGTAGGAGTCATACAGCTAAATCGCCAAGCACTTTTGGAAGATGACTTATTTAAAGGAGGATTAGAAGTAATTCTTACACCATTTTCCATATAAAATTATCAGTCTTAAATTTGGAGAAATATGGTATCATTTGGGGGAAGTACATGATTTGGGGAAGAACTGGGTATCAATTTTTCCATCCGATTCGGTTTGGCAGCTATGCTGAGTGTTTAACACATACCCACGCTTCCTCCTTTCTTTCCACAGAGTACACATATTAAACACAACTTAAGACTTCTGGGTTTTCAACTTTGTTGATTTTACATTCCTTTTGGGATTTAAAGTACTACTTTGTTTAATTATTTTTCCTCTACTCATCCACAGTATTGAATGACAGTAATAATGAGCTCAGAATTATTGTACAAATCCCAGTAGGAACCATTCATAGTTTGCTAATAGGACATTATATTTGCATTACCAAGTTCAGTTCAAAGCGCGTTGTGTAAATTAGCTCTGAGGGTTACTACCACGAATCTAAAACCAGAACATCAGGTCAATTAGCACAGCTCTAAAGCACATTAGTTTGGGTGAAAACATAAGGGGCATGATTAAAATTCAAGGAAATCCTCTCCCTTCTTGGACTAAGTGCCTCTCAAAAGAAATCTGGCTTTGCTTCTGGGAGAGACCAGAAGGCCTTAGCTCACAGAACCATGGTCTGATAACCAGTGACCCCAATGCCTGATAAGCAATATTCGCCTGTTCTAAAGAGGGGGCAAAATTAACTTGTAGGAGAGGTGTGGAAATCCTCAGAATCCCTTATAGATACTTCCTTCCCCATCCAAATTAAAAGAACAAGCGAGTGTAAGGAAAATTTGGAGGAACTGGAAATTTATCATAGAATATACTACTTATGTGAAAATGCAACTAACACAGAAAAGCTGTTTAGTTTCTACCACAGAGATAAATTTAGCACAACTAACCCCACAGTCATAGATAAAAATTAAAAAAAAAAATAAATAAAAAAAAAATCACAGTTTAATAACTATGAGAGGAGGCCCATATCAAATTAAGGCAGAGAGTTCCCAGTAACAGGTACTGTAGAACTACTTACCTTTTGGGCAAACAGCATACAAATATATATATATATACACACACACACACAGAGCTATGAAAGTAGTTAATGAACACACACAACATCTTTGGATCAAACTGCTGGAACAGAAACATGCAGATACACCAGGAAAAGAGATATTCTAATGAAGTTCTACCTCAGGCTACAACTCTGATGAAGACAAAGGATGTCACATTTAAAAATAAAACACCAAAGGATATTGTTTTGGTCAAGTCAGTTGATTAATCTAAACCTTTTAGTCAATTCAAGGTTAGTCTTATCAAGTCAGCACATCAGCACAGTACATGGGCTATACCCCTGCCCAGCCAAAAATGATCTTAAGACTTTTTCCTTGGATCATTTTGTGGCTAGCTTCTGAAATTTTAGCTAAACAGTGTCCTTATAAAGCTGCCTATTCTGTAAACACTTACCCATAATACAGCATTCTCTGCAGAAACATACCTTAAATAACAGCTTGACTTCAAAAATTACGTAATCTTAAACCAAATTATGGTATTTCAGATTATACAAAAGAAATCATTCGATGGATAGGTTTCATAGTAAAACTGTGTAGAAGTGGTCATTTCTCATACACCGAGATGTGTACAAAGAGGAGGATTTAATCATTAATATTTCTAATCTGTTTCTCTGTACCACATTTGCACCTGTTTGGCAACTGCCCAATGGATTTGTAGCAGATGAACTCACCAAAGCTTCTCACAAATCCTAGAAGAATTTACTGTGACATATACAGAATCAGGTTAAAAGGTATAAAAAACAGAGATACTGGAAAATGAATTTGGATGTTTAAGTCAAGTACCTCTGTGAAATGCTTCCAGGTCAATGAATATGACCAGCTAAACAGCTCTAACCTCCTGGTGGATGAAGCAGTGAGAATGAAAGGATCTGCCTGTATCAGACCCCGGACATGCTTTTTGGGAGAAAACACACAAATACATAACAGATTCCACCCTACCTGCAACATAAATTGATGTGTGAAACAGAAAAGAGGCTTTTAGTGAATTATAAATAGCTGGCTAGGATTTGTGAACACTCAGCTGGGCGAAGAATTCTTTATATGGAAGTCAGCAACACATAAAAAATCAGAAACCATACATAAATTGAAAGAAAATGAAAGTATTGTTAGAATACAAACAAACAAAAGGCATACTTCAGAAAGAAAGCACTGTAAAATGCTTACTATTGCATGAAAACTTAGCAGCAAAAACAGATGAACTACAGGGCCCAAAGTAAAAGCTATTTGGTATAATAAGTGCATCTGAAACCGGGTAGAGTAACAAAAGCCAACAGACTGCTTATTTTATCTACCTATTTAGTACAATAGGAAGGCCTGGATTAGCCTTAGAAGGATTAGATTATAAACACAAATGAATTTGCAGAGGCAGGGAAGCAACATTACTGCAAGATTCAATAGATCTACTGTGAAGAAAACTCAGTCTCTAAAGGACTATTCAGCTGAGTTGCAATTCTCCAAATTTTTTTAAATCAACTACTGAGTTATTTTCTTTCCTTATTTCAATTACAGCTTTTCATTTCAATTTACTGTTCTTTTCCATACTGTTCTTTTTCCATTGGGTTCTTGATGGCTAATGTTTCTTCCATCAAATTTCATATCCATTACTGAGGCAAAAAGACTGGCAAATATTTAATTTGGGAGATAGGGAGGAAGATTTTCTGTCATTCTGCGTTTTTATATCCCCACAGGAACATCAATTAGAAGTTTCTCTTTAACATATACAGGCAAACAGATGTATGGGAATTTGCATCAGACTTCTGTTTGAGATGCACCCACTCAGGGGCAGGGCAAGCACTGAGTGGGGGAAAAAAAAAACAAAACATTTCTCTCTGTTTTCTCTGTGTTTCGTGTGAGATTGTCAGTCTGCTATCACTTCCCTAATGAGTGGTATAACTATTATGCCAAACTGTGCACTATTCCAATTTTCAGCATTTTTAAAACCAAATTATCCAAAGAGAAAGAAGATGTCCAGGGGGGAACCGTCCTCTAAGAAAATGCATTTGAGTCGTAGCAATTAAATACTCACTGTCTAAAAAGTTATGAGTCATTAAGCAAATCTGCCTCACTTCAAATTATCTTAGAGAACCTCAGGTTTTTCTTTTTTTTTTTTTTTAATTAGCTTCATTCTCCATGGTCTTCCCCAGAAGATATTTAAGCAGGGTACAACAGAGCAGCCAGCAGCAGGAAGCAAGCACTGCTTCACTGAAACTGACAGTACAACATGTCAGCAAAGGAAAGTACGGCTGCCTAACTTTGATTTCTGGGTTTGCATCTTTGTTCAAAATACAATGCTGTGGGAAGTCCTGTGCTTGGACAGCCATGATTCTTTGAACAGCATTAACATATTGATGTTTTCATAATTTTTTTTTAACAAAGTTTTGAACTCTTGTTCTCCCACCAAATCAGATGATCTGTAAGAGTTCTTGGCCAGCAGACAGCAGGGGACCAGGTATGGTCATTTCGGAAAACTTGGACAATTCTACTGCTACTGCCTGAAGTTACCACCTCTTCTTTCTGGGCTTCTTACCAATTTCTCAGAATCTACTCTCTATGGTTTGAGGAGCTTCCTCAAAACTTTTTCCATCTTGCCTTCTACTACTACTACTGTAGTTATCCATTTTCTACTTAGAAAAGAGGAATTTCTTGTTCCTGAAGGTTCAGGACCAGGAGCATACTATGAAGCAAATATACCCCCACATAGCAGGCAGACAGTCTCTAGGTCAGAGCACCCTGGCAGGACTTTAGCTCGACAGAGAGTGAACAGTGCCACCTTCTGACCCACTGTCCTGAGCTCCCGGGCCATGCCAGACTCCTCCTGCAGTGGGCCAGACAAGTAATGACTTACCCAGATTCAGATGGCGAGACAGACCTGCCCAGCTTGCACGGTGCAAGGAGGAATGGAGAGGCAGAAAAAGAAAGGCAAACAGAAGGAAATCCTTGCATAACTGCTTCTGATGTAAAAAATCTCCTTGTAGTCTAGGAAGAATCATCTTAATTAACCTTTTATCTCCTGACATCCTTAACTAAGAAATTAGCAACAAAGTCATTAAGTGACATTGGATTTCTTGTATTTGAGTTGTACTGTTTGAGACTTGATCCGTTCTGAAAGGTGTTGATGTAATCTGCACTCTACTGGGGCATGGGAAATAGAACATGGATATAACTCATTTCATCTATAACAAAAATAAAGTCCTTATCCTACCTTGTCAATTATTTGAAGAATACCTGTTGTTTTGACCTTAACCGTCCAGGAAACAGACACTGCAGTTTCAGTGTTTATCTATAACTTATCTTTTATTTACAGTGATTTCTAGAAAAGGAATGCTACTCTCAAGTACATTTTTATGATGGAGTTCAGTTTTCCCTAAGGGCAATTTCATCCTTAGAAATAACACAATAACACAAAGATTCTTTAGACAGAGGAAAAACATACAAGCACCCTAATAGGCTATAAATCCTATCCACAAACTTCTGCTGGTTTTTTAAGAGTCTTAAATTATCTCTGGTGCTGCGGATTGGGTAATCATGGCATTCCAGATGTAGAGGAAGGGACCAGATGGACAGCAGAGAAAAAATAATCCTTCTGTTCAAAAAACCAGTCTATTTCAGGAAAAAACTTCTTACAAAAAGCACAGAGGCAGCAAAGTACTTTGCCGAGTGTGACAGGAATTCTAGCTGATGGGAACCACAACTGTTTCAGATCAAGGAGCTTGAGAGTAAAGTGACAGCTTGCACGTCTGGACTGTATTTAAGGGCAAATCTCAGCCTCTTCTAAGTGTGCTTTGTCCACTGCAACTGCTGAAACACATTTGTGCCTAAAACAGTGAGCAGATTAAATGTCTTCTGGACTGGTCAGGATAGTTAATAGAAAGCTCCTTTAGGAATTACCTTGTAGCAAAAAGGGAGCAGCTCTCAGATTACTCAGGCTTTTTCTGCCCAGGATCAAATGATCCCTACCCAGCAGCCTCCAGATGATGGCTACATGCTACCTCCTCCATGAGGAAGTTCCTGTGGCAATGAAACGCTCAGCATCTTGCCTTTAAGTGACCACTATTCACTGCTGGACGCCAAAAACTAAGTAATGTTCTTCATGGAAAGGGAAACTGTTTCACCATTTCACAATTACATGAGCAGATCCAGAAAGACATGGATACTATGTCAGTATCAGCCAAGACAGGAGCTGAATCCAAGTGTCCAGCTACTCAAGGTTGTTGCTCCAAACTGCATGCTGCTTCAGCAGACCCAGAGTCTAATTCTATTAAACACACAAGCAAAATTCAGGTTACAGAATCACAGAATATCAGGGATTGGAAGGGACCTTGAAAGATCATCTAGTCCAATCCCCCTGCCGAAGCAGGAACACCTAGATCAGGTCACACAGGAACATGTCCAGGCGGGTTTTGAATGTCTCCAGGGAAGGAGACTCCACAACCTCCCTGGGCAGCCCCTTCCAGTGTTCAGTCACCCTCACTGTAAAGAAGTTTTACCTTATATCCAAGTGGAAGCTCCTATGTTCCAGCTTGCATCCATTACCCCTTGTCCTATCATTGGATGTTACTGAGAAGAGCCTGGCTCCATCCTCCTGACATCCCTTAACATATTTATAAACATTAAGGTCGCCCCTCAGTCTCCTCCAAGCGAAAAAGACCCAGCTCCCTCAGCCTTTCCTCATATGAGAGATGCTCCACTCCCTTAATCATCTTTGTGGCTCTGTGCTGGACTCTCTCAAGCAGTTCCCTGTCTCTCTTGAACTGAGGGGCCCAGAACTGGACACAATATTCCAGATGAGGTCTTATTTCTGGAGTTTCGTTTCTAAAAGCATTTACCAAGGTGAAACAAAATCCCATCCTCCAGCTATTAAAAGAGGATAGGCTGGATCCTTGTGTCACCTAAAAGACCAGAATGATTCAGAAGGTCAGTAGGGATATCCTTGATACCAGAAATAGTCAGTGTTCAGGGAGACTGCTTTCCAGTCCTCTGCATAGGGGTATGCCACTGCTCCCCAAAGGAGACCTGACACTTGCCACCAGTTCATGAAGGGCAGGGCACCCTAGGTGGCAGATCTGTTGACCAATTCTGATTGACAATGCCTACCAAGGGGGTCCTCAAACTCTCCTCAAAGAAAATGTGTAACTTAAGAGGTCAAAGCAAAAAAGTTAATCAGCTGGTACATACCACAGAAAAACTCTTGCTCTTTTTATCCTCTCAGCAGGGCTCTGCTTCTAACCTGCTTTTTTCATCATTTTTTCCCCACTTCCATTCACCCTTCTTCAAAAGACCGTTAACAAAGGCATCTCAGTCACAAACGCAGTCACAGCGTTGACTATCTGCATGAACCACCTATGTTCCTATAGTGTTAGTGTCAGCATTCATATTAACCCAGAAACCCCCATTTGCAGCTATGGTGGGCTAGTAGGGAAGGCAGCCTTTGGGGAAGGAGGCATGTCAAGGCATATCATAGCACAGGAACTGCTGTAAGAGGGGTTAGATAACTTTTGGAAGAAAAGGGGGAAGACAGTAAAACAAAAACGGGAAGATTCCTTGGCACAAAAACTTCCCTGTCTGTTCTACATGGACAGAACATTAAGGTCTCAGCAAAATCCTGTTCTAGCTACATTCCTTTCAGCTCAACACTACTATCCCCTCACATACTTAATATATAATACATATTTGTATATATTATATACATACAAAGGTCGATGTCAGTGCGAGCAGCTGTTTGTAGTGCTGCATCAGCGCAACTCATCACAGTCAAGTTATTTTCTATAGGACATGATAGGGAACACCCAAACCAAGCAGAATTTTTCAATTCAAGGCTACTGTTTAGATTTCTTCCCATTTTTCATTTTTCACATTTTTCTTTATAATT
This sequence comes from Jacana jacana, assembly GCA_013400555.1. Classification (NCBI taxonomy): domain Eukaryota; kingdom Metazoa; phylum Chordata; class Aves; order Charadriiformes; family Jacanidae; genus Jacana; species Jacana jacana. Next base: position 39,664 of record VZTM01021186.1, read on the forward strand.
TAAATGGAAATTCTTCCTCCCTTCCCCCACCAAGCACAACATTTTCAGATTCAGTAGAACTAACAAAACAAAACAAAAAAATAGAGATCCCTCAAAAATCCCCTCAAAAAACTTACTTCTGTTCTGATGGGCTTTAGCTAAGTTGAAATATTTGTTGATTTATCAACGTAATGAAAAGTAAAAAGAAAAACAGAACATCTTCAAGAATCAATGCAACACAAAACACAAAAAGGAGGGGGGACCCACCTTAGCAGAAGCAAGTGTCTAAGCAAATGACATATCTTAAATAAAACACCAAAAAATCCCCACAAACCAAGTTCAAGATACAAGTTTCAAGCACTTCTAGGTTATCTAAGCATGACATTCCTTCCTAAGAGACAGAAAGCCCTCTCCTTCAAGAGGAGGCATGTATACACTTGGAAAAGTAAAGAGAGAAAAAAATTCAACTATATACTGCATAAAAACTAATGGCAATTAAAGGCAGCACCCTCTTTAAATTGTTGTGAGGAACAAGGAGCAAAGCTGAATTTCTAAAGTAATAAAGTCTTTTCATTCCAGAATTTAAAAGGATTCTCTCATCTTTTCCATGAAGCTTGTATCAGATGTGACATAGAGAACACTGGAACAAATTACTGATGGGGTGAGGCATTGCAGATTGAATCAAAGAGTTCAAATAGATAGTGTTCACAGTACTGCCACTGGAAGGAAAAAGAGCAGAAATCTCTTTGCCTCAATCACAGCTCCTTTGTCCACCTGCATAAAGCTCCAAGACAGAGTCTGGAAGCCTACTGCTTTAACTCCTGATGAGCATTCATGGTTCACAGTAGGTAACTGACACAAGAAGACATGATAAGGATAGAGCAAGGGGTCAGAGGGTTGAACTCCTCTTAATGACAACCCATATGGAAGGGGAAGTAAAATACAAAACTTAGTATTTCTGGGGCTCAACTGGAATACACAAAATGGGCTCAGATAAGATAGCAATGCTATAGCAATAGGTTTTTTTTGTGGAATAACCTTAATACTACACTAATACAAGGACAGATGGATTTCACAGAACGGAAGAGGCCAGAAGCGACCTCCTCTAGAGTCATCTAGTCCGACCTCCCCGCAGTCAGCAGGGACACCCCCAACTAGACCAGGTTTCCCAGGGACTCATACAGCCTCTCCTTGAATTTCTCCAGGGAAGGGGCCTCAACCACCCTGGGCAACCTGTTCCAGTGGTCCACCACTCTCAGAGTAAAGACCCTATTCCTAATATCCAATCTAAATCTGCTCTTCTCCAGCTTGAAGCCATTGCCCCTCATCCTGTCACTGCAGGCCTTTGTAAAAATACCCTTGACAGCCTTCCTGCAGGCCCCCTTCAGGTACTGGAAGGCTGCTATGAAGTCTCCCTGGAGCCTCCTCTTCTCCAGCCTGAACAATCCCAGCTCCCTCAGCCTGTCCTCATAGCAGAGGTGCTCCAACCCCTTGATCATTTTTGTGGCCCTCCTCTGGACCTGCTCCATCAGGTCCATGTCCTTCCTATCTTGAAGGCTCCAGACCTGCACACAGTACTCCAGGTGAGGTCTCACCAGAGCAAAGTGGCAGAATCACCTCTCTGGATCTGCTGGCAACGCACCTTTTGATGCAGCCGAGGATGTGATTCGCCTTCTGGGCTGCAAGTGCACACAGCCTGCTCATTTTCTCTATATAATAATTCTAAGAAGTAGGAATTCATATTTTTCTTTACTAAATAACACTGTTCTCAGATGAAAAACTTTAAAATATACAATTCTCAGTAGTATTAATTTGCTTTTTTGAAAGAACAGCACTATTATTAATAGTACCTTCTTACCGTTTTGTTATAAACTAAGGAATAAAACAAAAACGCAAAACATGAAGAAACAATTAGGTAGTGCTGTACAAATATAATATGTTTTTCTCTTTAACAAAGAAAAAATTTCAGGTCAAATGAGGATAACTTTATCCCTTTTCTTACTAATCAACAAGCCTTTGCACATATTGCTTCAGAATGCTTTTTATCTAGTTAACACAAACAAGCTTTGATATGGGAATTAGGGACAAAAAAAATCACTGCTTGCTAATCTGTTTTCAATTGGGATAAACTAAAACCTGTGATAGGTAGCTTAAAAACACTACCATTTACTTGTAGAAAATATATCCAAGTCTATCTCCAAGTATTCCTAAAGTTGCACATAAGCAAGGAGCATTTGATAAAGTGTGTTAGATACCACATTTTAAAGAGTGGGGGGAAAAAAGGGTTTAGAGTAGAGACACACAAACAAGTAATATCACAGAAAAGATTCAAAAGCAAGGCTACTTCAAGGCTTCAATGCAGTCAGATTACTCTTAAAGAAAATAAAAGGTTTTGTAAATCAGATTTTTCTCATCCTAGTCTTTCACTGTTCTGGACACTATTAACAGATCATTTTAGCTCAGCAGTAAAATTACATCAATCCAAATTAAATATTTTTGTGAATTCAAATCACCTTGTCCAGACTCAAGCTGCTCTAGACTCCAAATATAGAAAGAACTTACAGAAGAGAAACTTCAGAAAACCACAGACATCATTTTAGGGATTTCAGGTTTTAAGGAAATGATAACTCCTTCTACATAGTCCTAAAGCCACGTGACTGGGACAAGCACAAAGCTAACCCATGTCTTTGTGAGTCCATAAGCAACACTGACCACATTCAACCTCAAAATTTCTGGCTGTAGATGAGGGCACCAGAAAATGGAATTTGCATCCTTGTAACAGTCTGAGCATGACAAGACAGTGTGAAGGAGAGCATACATCTCTCACTGACATGAAATACTTCATTAACCTGTGACCAGAGGCTGAGGTGAGCTGTTTGGTTTTGCTGACCTCAGACACAAGAACTGCTCTGAGCACAGTAGCTGCTGTCCTCAATCCTTCACTGGCGTAAAACTAATGGATCACCATGGTACATTCACATCTAGGGGACAGGAAAAAGAAAAGAAGACATCTGACTTATGTACCCCCAGAAGGCAAAAGAAAGTGAATGAAATGTGACAATTCTTGCTACACCTGGTAAGGAAGCTCCTGACTTCACACAAGCTTTTATAACATGTCAGTGATTGCCCCTGCACTGCTGGATAATGCCCACCGTCCCACAGCTGGATCTCTATGGATTTCCTCTCTATTTTTTTTTTAATAAAGCCAACACACTAGTATTAGGATCACTTAGGTTCAAAAAGACCTTTAAGATCGTCAAGTCCAACTGTTAATCTAGCACTGCCAAGTCCAACATGTCCCTAAGCACCACATCTATGTGTCTTTAAATACCTCCAAAGATAGCGATTCAGCCACTTCCCTGGGCAGCCTGTTCCAGTGCTTGATAACCTTTTCTGTGCAGAATTTTTTCCTAATGTACAATCTAAACTTCCCCTGGTGCTACTTGAGGCCATTTCCTCTTATCTTATTGCTTGCTACCTAGGACAAGACACCCCATCTCACTACAGTCTCCTCTCATGTAGTTGTAAAGTAACAAGGTCTCCCCTCAGCCTCCTCTTCTCCAGGCTAAACAATCCCTCCACCACTCCTCATAAGACTTGTGCTCTAGACCCCTCACCAGCTTCGTTGTCCTTTTCTGGATATGCTCCAGCACCTCAATGTCTATCTTGTAGTGAGGGACCTCAAAACAGGACACAATGTTTGAGGTGAGGCCTCACTAGTGCAGAGTACCAGGGAGACTATCATTTCCCTAGTGTTGCTGGCCACACTGTTTCTGATACAAGCCAGGATGCTGCTGGCCTTCTTGGCCACCTGGGCACACCGATAGCTCATATTCAGCTGTCAACCAACACCTCCAGGTCCTTTTCTGCCAGACACCTTTCCAGCAACCCTTTCCCAAGACTAGAATAAACCTGAGACAAAAGAAGGCTTCCGGGGACACATGGGTAATGACTGACATACTCCTGCAACTTGTCCAATCACCCTCCTCACAAGGAGCTTGCTTTGCAAGAGAGGCCTACAACTAAGCTGCAGAGAAAGTCTTATCCATCCCTACAGATCAGGGGATTTGGAGGGAGGGGTGAACCTCAGCAACTTTCCCTTGCTGTCTACCAACTTTTCCCAGGAACTGACTATTCTCTTAAAGCACATCCCAACCAACAAAGTCACCCGGGGTCAGAGCAGAAAAAAGCAGACACTTGCAAATGGTGCAACAGTAGGAGACAGAGAACACCAGAAAATGCTCTAGGGAACATTTTCTGGAGAAACGTAATCAGTTCAGTGAAGTCATACAAGGCTTGTGAGTTGATCAGTAGCAAGTGTCAGGAGAAAACCAAAGCAGAAAGTATCCTGACAGAAACAGAACTAGCCCATTTGTGAGATGAGGCCAAACAGCATGAACTGACCACCCATGGGAGCAAAAGCAGAAGGAAAACAAAAGAGAAGAATAACAAGAACTTTATTTTTGCTGTTGCAGTTATGATTACAAATGATGAGGCCAGTACAGTGCTTTCAGTCACAAGCACAATACTGTATGTTCTCCAGTTATAACATATGGAGATGATACACGGTTCATTTTAATGTTGCCCTTTCATATCAGCAAAATGCTTCACTTCTATAATCGAAAAAACGGGTCCTGACAGAATCAAAGATGGAAGAAAGCAAGACAGGCAGCACGTAGTTGAAGTCATTTTTGTTTTGAAGACATTGGGCTGCCTGGAAAACTGTACAACTGTATTTCTAAAATAGAAATTAAAAGTTAAGATAAGAAAAACAGGATTTTCAGTTCATTATTTTAGAACCCTCAAAATCCTCTAGTCCTAGTCAGAATACAAATAGTGAGCTCTTCCTATGTTAAGGGGGAAAAAAAAAAAAAAGATGCAGTTTTGGACCATTCCCTGTATAAGAATCTAAGCAGAAAGTAAAACTGAACAAAAGGAAGAAACTTAACAAAGTTAGTACACAACACCTCAGAGCTAAGCAAAGATATTCCTCCTGCAACTGAAATTAAACAATCTTTCCTGATTGATCCAATGCTGATCCTCATACTAAAAAAAAAAAAAATTGTCTCAGGTCCCTGAGAAGTAAGGGCACTAGGGAGCACTACCTACACTCTACACTTCTCAGTTACTGACTGAGTCTGAATCCCAATACTGGCTGAAGGAGACCCAATTAGTATAAAATTAAAATGTATTTCTTTGTAATTATACAGCTCAAACTCCTTTGCTTTCAGGCACACATTTACACATGCATGGTGAAGTGCCATCACTTCATCTTCCTTATAGTTTTTTGCTTAGTTACAGTTGTGGTATTGCTGGCCAAGCTACAAAAGCTGAATTTTCACTAAATTCTAAGAATTCACATTTCTTCTGGAAAAGATCTCTACAGTTTTAGTCCAGTTATAATAATTATCATGCAAATCCCTCAACTCCGCATGGTTACCCAGCCTTAGAACTCATTACAGATTCATTAGAAACACAGTTACTCCATCTTCTCTTTCAGATACTTTGAAATTTAATAATTACCATGAACTAGGGGATAATGCTGCAACATGAACATTATATTCATCATAAAGCTTTTGTGCTGGTGCACGGGTTTCTTTCATGCCTAATTTGTTATTAATCATGATTTAGATTACAGTCACTGTTGAGGTTTTCTGAAAAACATTGAAAAAAATTCCTTATTTGAAAAAACCACCCTGCATCATCTTCCAAGTAATTTCCTACTCTGTTCACACATTTTACCAAAAATATCAAGACAATGAAAAATGAATTACTCTTCAGACACTGGGGTGTCAAGATTACTTTTTTTTTTAATGGGATGTGCAGAAATTCTGAAGAGAATAAGGCAACTAGGGGTTAGAGCAAGAAGGTAGACACCATGGAAGGGGTTGACAACAGCGGCTGTAGTAGTTTCTTCTCAGGGGCAGGGATGCTGACGTGAGGAAAGCAACAAGGATGCAGGAGTGGAACACAATACTAAGAATCACGCCTCAACTTACAGCAGCAAGAATTACATACTAGCCTAAATAGGAAGTACCTCCAACATATTTAAGTGTGAAAGTAAGCTGCAAAGACGTCTCAAAAGAATAAAAAGTTATAATTCAGGCGCTTTGATGCTGTTTAAGTCTGAAGCTTTTGATCTTTTTTAGGGTATTACTAACTATGAACATTACTGCATGCACCAATAGCTAAATCCTAAAGGTAAATAAGGAGTGGGTCATTTAAACAAATGTTCATAGCAAAATTGGATACAGTCTTTAAAAAAGTGGAGGAGATTTTAATTAAGCAGAATTGACAGTGATGAACAACAAAGATGAAAAATAGATTCCTGCTGTGAACGTGAATTCTGCTTCAATAATCAATGTATCAAATGCACAAAAAGTATTCATCCTGGAGCCACACACAGCAATTTCCCAGGAGAGGAGCAGGGAAATTTCTCATTAACATAAGGGGAATCACTAAAAGGTTTATAAAAAAAAAACTAAAAAGAGCATTTACTTCACTGTCACCAGTGCAGGCAAATACAGTGACAGGTTTCACGTACCATAGTCTGAACCACTATGACAACTTCATCGGTTACAATCCCTTTTGTTGTTCCAGATAAATTAAGAAGATATCACAAAAAGTACTGAAAAACCATAACCACAGCAAACTGGAGAAGAATAAAAGCAACGATGGCAAGTTCACTAAAGAATGCTGATGGCAACCCAAGCTTGGAGATTATATAATGATCAAACCATAATGTTATGGTTTGAGAAAACCCCTAACAATTTATTGTCGGTCAGACAATTATTCTATCACCCAATGACCCCACCACCCAGGAAAGGGGAATCAGGGAATGCAAGGAAACACGAGGGTTGAAATGTAAATGGATTTAATAGAACAAGACTAAATAATTAAGAACAATATTAAAGAACCAGTATTAATCCTGATACTGATATAAACTATACAAGAATTATACTCAGACAATTCTATCAGCAGGAAGCTGTGCACTGCCAGCAGTGGACAGCCAATCTTTGCGGGGGGAAAGGAAGGCCTCAGGGGTCCGGCACCGGTGCAAGAAGTTGTCTGGACTGCTGCCATCAAGGGAGAGACAGCTACACAGCCAGCAAGCTTTTCTAATTTATATTGAATGTGACATTCATGGTATGAAATAATCCTGTTGGCCAGATTAGGTCAAATGCCCAGGCCTTGCTCCTCCTTGTCCCTGCACCTGGCAAGGCTCAAAAACACTGAGACCTTGAATCTCACGGAGCCCGGCTGGCCAGAAAGTAATTATTTTCATGAATTCAGACAATGGAGTTTTCTAAAAGTACAATTTTCCCATCATTAGAAGAAAAAGTAGCCCTGTGTCTCTCAACCCAGGACAAATAAACTTCTCCAAAGCTTCAAAAAGGCTGTTTTTCAGGCAATACAAATATGCTGAAGATATATACAAAACATTCATACAAACAGATAGTATTTTTTACTGTTGTGGAGAAAAAAAAAAAAAAAAA